>PVKW010047835.1:0-14616 GCA_004027895.1 Orientallactaga bullata | reverse complement strand
CTATTCCTAATACCTGCTCAGCTTCTGCTTCTGTACAAAGTGGCTTTCTCTTCCAGATGGTTCTTTGCTTTCTCACAGAGGGACTGTGTTTGGGAACAAAGCATGCAGCATGACCTGACCATAAAGCACAGGTTCTAAAGTTGCCTCAGCTCTGACAGGCTTCTGGGTCTCCCTCAAGACTTGGGTGGGCTCCTGCTCAGTAACAGGGTTAAAAGCTACCACCTATGCTAGCCCAAAGCCGCCTCTTAGTTCCAGATTCATCCTCCTCCTTCTGTGCTTGTGCATGTAGTAAGAATGGTGTGCAAGAATGTGTGAACACGTGTGTGCAGGTGAGCACACATGTAGAAATCAGAGGTCAACATAGTCTCTTGTGCAGATCCTCTCCACCTGATTTTCTTTTTTTTTTTTAATTTGAGAGAGACAGAATGTGCACGCCAGCAGCCTCTCAGCCACTGTGAACAAACTCCAGGCGCATGTGCCCCCTTGTGGGCAAGTGTGGCATTGCGTCACTTTTGCGTCTGGCTATAAACGGGGGACCTGGAGATTCGAATGGGAGTTCTTAGGCTTCGCAGGCAGGCGCCTTAACCGCTGAGCCATCTCTCCAGCCCACCACCTGATTTTTCTTAAGGGAAAGTCTTTGTTCATTTTTAGAACCCAGAGCTCAATGACTAGACTGGCTATCTGACAAGCCCGAAGGCAGCCCTTCTCTGTCTTGCCAGCATGATAGATGTGAACCACCGTGCTGGACTTGACCCTGGGGGCTGCGAATCTGAGCTCTGGTCCTCGTGCTTGCACACCATGTACTTATTGACTGAGCCCTCTCCCTGGCCCCCCAGCTTTGGTTTGTGTCGGGAGATACTTTGGAACCACACTCGTGGGTTAGAACACACACTGTGCCTTGTTAGAAGTGTGTGCTTGGGCAGTTGACCAAAATTCGTGGAGCCGATTCTCTTTGCCACAAAATGAGGTCACTGATATACATCTTCTACTGTGGCCGAGAGGATCAAAAAGGTGTGTGAGGCCTGGGCCCTGGAAGACCACTGCACTCTGTGGCAGGAGCTACCCTGGCCTGAAGCCGCCTTCTGCCTCATTTCCTTGTCTCCCCAACATCCTCTTCCACCCTCCCCCATCCTCTTCATGCATGGCCTTCGGTGGGAACCCAGAATGTTTAAGTTATCCCAGGATGTGGGACAAAGCCGGAGCCAGGCGCACTGTTGTCTGAATTGTAATGAGCGTCAGTGTGTAACCTCTTCCCTGTGGCTGAATCTGGCAGAAAGTGCTGACTTAGATGTCATGTCTCGGAGTTTGGAATGTGCAGAGAAGCCTCCCCAAATGCCAATTTGCAGCATGGAAAGGGAGCCTGGGGCCTTGTGGACTTGGGCAGAAAGCCTCTTGTTCTGACACTTGCCAAGTAGTCAGTGTACAAACTTACGACATCCTCTTCTTCATGAGTGCGATAAGAAAGACAATCCCTGGATGGATCTGAAGAATAAGTCAGTTATTTTTCAAAGTCCGCTGAGGGAAGCGGACCATCTGGATGCTTTGAAAGCCTCAGAACACAGGAAAGGACCTGGGTAGACAACCTTCCACAGACTTCCCAGTGGCCCAAACCATCTGTCAATTTAATCTTCTGGAAGGGAAAGGAATCTCTCGGTGATGTTCCCCTGCCTGGGGAGCACGTGCCAGGACACTTGCATGACGTCATGTCTCTGTCCAAAACCCTTCAAAGGCAACTCGAAACTGCCCCAAAGAGGACCATCCTCTCTGTTGCTTTGGCATCATTTCTCTGTTACAAGTATATAAATTACAGCTTCACTGGCCTGTCCTCACTGTGCCCTGACCACAGCCCCAAGCATTGCTTCTGAGATTTCTTTCTGGCAGATCTTCCTCACTGATCCCCTCTTCAAGGCCAGTTTGATGTCACCTTCACACAGTCAATCTCAGATCCCTCCTCTACCACCTCTGACTTCCCAGGGCTTGTAAAACCTCTTTATTTCTACTAATCCAGCAGGGGTAATAATGAAAGCCAACTCTGGGGGCTGGAGAGATGGCTTAGCAGTTAAGGCATGCAGTAGTTTGAATAGATGGCCCCCAATATATCCAGTGTTTTATTGGTTTGTTGTTTGCATCTGCAGCCACCTGGCTGGAGGCAGTGTCACTGGGCGGATCTTGAGGTGTGGTGGTGGGTTTGAGATTTCAATCTAAAGATATGCAAAGTGTGCCTAGCTGGAGTTCCTGAGGTGTGCTGTTCTGTGTGGTTTTTGGCTTTTATCTCTGTGTTCGGGCCTGTGAAAGCAGGCCAGCTTCTTCTGCCATGGATCTGTAAGCTTAAACAAATATCCTTCCTACATAACTGCCTGGTCTGGAAGTTCATCTTAGTGAACTTGAAGCTGTCTGCTACAAGACACTTGCCTGCAAAGCCTAAGGACCTAGGTTCAACTCCCCAGAACCCATGGGAGCCAGTTGTACATGGTGGTGCACGTGTCTGGAGTTTGTTTTCAGTGGCTAGAGGCGCCGGCATGTCCATCTTCTCCCTCCCTTCCTCTCAATAAATAAAAAATATTCTTTTAAAAAGGTAGACACAGTGGCAGGCATGTAGAATCCCAGCCACACCTATGGGTAGGAAGGAAGGAAGGTACAGACAGGAGAATGGGGAGCCAGTTAGCCTGGCGAATGGAGTGGTGAGCAATGTGAGACTCGGCTTCAAAGGAGGTGGACAGTGAGCACTGATACTCAACTTGTTCTCTCTCTCACACGCACACCAATGTAATATAATTTTTACAGGTAACAGAAGGGTTTACCTTTGGGATATTCAGTACAGTCATTTACATATTCATTTTCAACTTCTATGCACCGTGATCTGGTCTATGAAGATGGCATCTGTGCGGGGGGGGGGGGTGGTGCTGCAGAGATGGCTTAGCAGTTAAGCACTTGCCTGTGGAGCCTAAGGACCCTGGTTCGAGGCTCGATTCCCCAGTGCCCATGTAAGCCAGATGCACAAGTGGCGCATGCATCTGGATTTCATTTGCAGTGGCTGAAGGCCCATTCTCTCTGTCACTCTCAAATATAAAATTAAAAAATTAGAAGGTAGCATCTGTGTTTGACACCTGTCTTCAGCACCCACCATCCTGACTGTATAGCTGGAGCTTGCTGAATACTCAAGGAGCATGAGTCTATTCAGGTCAATGATGCTACTCCAAGCATAGTCTTTGGACGCGCTCTCCCTTGCTATGTGTATTTCTGCAAATGGCCATAAGGATACCTGAACTCAGCAATTTACTCACCCCCCCCCCCACTCACACTCTTAGAAAATGGATGCACTTGGCAGTGAAACCAGGAGAAGATAAATTAGTGAAATAGTAGGATTGGTGTAAGACTCACCTATGAGCAGTATTGTGAGCCTTGAGAGAGACTGGATTCCAGTGTCCTAGACTCATCATGGCCTCAATTTCTTCCGTGAATACCCACTTCCATTAACGTGGATAGGCTATGCAGCCATCTACATTAAGCCCTAAGTCTTTTAGGGCCTTTCTGAATCTTCCAGAAAGCCGTAAAGGACACAAAGAACAGGACATGTCACATGTCCAATTCTGTCTTAAATCCGCCTTGCCATACTGTGTGATGTAAGATACTGTATCTTGGGCTGGAGAGATGACTTAGTGGTTAAGCGCTTGCCTGTGAAGCTTAAGGACCCTGGATGCAGGTTCGATTCCCCAGTACCCACATCGGCCAGATGCATAAGGTGGCACACGCATCTGGAGTTCATTTGCAGTGGCTGGAGGCCCTGGTGCGTCCATTCTCTCTCTCTCAAACAAAAATAAACACTTTTTTGTTTTTAAAGTGTCTTACACTGCTGTGAGCAGCAGTGAGTTTGTTATATTCTTCTGCTGAGTTTTAGGAAATTCTGTCTGTGGGTTGAAGGAAAATCCTAGAATGCCGTCTGAAGAGAAAACACATTGCCCAAACAGAATTTATAACTGTTGCCATGGCAGCCAATCTGTCACGTTTCACTTAGCCTAAGAATATTTAAACCCCAGTGATTCTGAGAATAGCCAAAGTGGAAGAGCCAGGTGCAGGCGGCTTCATGGTGGTGGTGGGGGGCTGGGGGGGCTGGGGTTAACATCCATTTTCCAGCTCCTAGTCCTTGGTGTTTCCATGGATCCCTACAGATCTTTCTCCTCTCAAGTTCATAATAAGGGCTTTCAAATTGGAGCCCCCACGGTGCTGCTCTGACGTTTCTGTTATGTGTTGTGCATGAATATGAATGAACCCTCTAACATACCATAGTCAGCCTGGTGTTTGAGCTTTGGGAACAGTGAGTGAAGAAGCTGAGAGAGCAAGGTGAGCAGTACCTAGAAATTTTTTTAACATATTTATTAGAGCCAGGGCCTCCAGCCACTGCAAACGAACTCAAGATGCATGCGCTCCCTTGTGCATCTGGCTTATGTGGGTCCTGGGGAATTGAACCAGGATCCTTTGGCTTTGCAGGCAAGTGCCTTAACCTCAGCCATCTCTCCAGCCCTACCTAGAAATTTTCGATGTAAACTTGCACTTCTTCAGTGGTGGTCAGTCCCCTGGTGACATTAAGATAGGTGTAGATGGTAGACTTAGCCTTAAGTTCTAGAAACTTAGGTGTGCTAAAGTTGACCCCATTACTACTCAGGGATAAAGATAGGTTTGGGAGGCAATGATGTTCAAAGTGAAGCACATGGTACCAGGAGAACCCAGCTGGGGACCGAAAGCTTAGAGAGCCCAGGAAGAGGGATATAAATCAGATGTGCTTTAAAAAAAAAAACCACTTCAGCCATGTGAGAGAGCTGTTCAAGTCCTCAACTTGGTGTTTTGTTTTGTTTTTTGCCTCTTTGCTTTCTATTCAGTAGGTCACCAATACTGATCAAAAAATAATAAGCACTCCTTTTCCATCTTTAAAATCCTTGTGTCTGGAGAGATGGCTTAGCAGTTAAGGTGTTTGCCCGCAAAGCCGAAGGATCCCAGTTTGACTCCCCTGGACCCATGTAAGCCAGATGCACAAGGGGACCACATGGCATCTGGAGTTCATTTCCAGTGGCTAGAGGCCCTGGCCTGCCCATTCTCTCTTTCTCTCAAGTAAATAAATAAAATATAAAATCTTTGTGGCCACCACTAATTAAGAACAATTTCAAAATTCATACCCACATTGTTAAGGCTCTATAGGAAGCTTCTTCCCCAGGGAGGGCAAACCCTGTATCATCCTTCAAGAAGTGCAGCTCAGCCTTACCTGAAGACCCCAACTGTAGCTGTTCTAGCCACACCTGGCATCTAATGCCCCTTGTTGATTTTAAGCACAACTGTGGTTGGAGATGGGCGAGTTTACTGTCTCACTGGTAAATGCCACGTATCTTATAAGGAAATATAATGTGTGTGGTTCTAACTCTTGACTCACACAGGTAGACCAAACCTTTGCACTGTGATTTTCTTTTTTATTAAAAAAAACTATTAGTTTATAAAGAATTGTTTCTTTACAAAATTGTTCAAACAAATTATTTTGGTTCCCCTCCCCTCAGACCTTCTCTAGATGAAGCGTCACTTCCACGATTCCAAAGTCCTTTTGCCCCTGTGTCCTTCCTCAGTTCCTCTTGCTGTTTGTCATGTTCTCCTGTCTAGTTTTATAGTCTATACCCACCTTCACATCTCTCAGAGATGTACTGGAAGCTAAGACCCTCACAAGAGAACATTTGCTCTGTCTTTCTGAACCTGCCTTACCTCAGTATCTCTTCCAGTTCCATCCACTTTCCTGCAAATTTCATGATTTCATTTTTATTTACAGCGGAATAAAATTCCATTGTCTATATAGGCCATGTTTTCATTTTCCAGTCCTTTGTTGATTGACATCTAGGCTGGTTCTATTTCTTTGCTATTGTGAACAGAGCACCAAAGCACATGGAAGTGACACTGTGCTGTTCATTTAATGATCTATGGCTTCAGGGAGAAGCTTTATTCACTCATATAGAGTACTTCCCTTCAAACTCTTTTGTTTTTGCATGTATATGATGTGTATGAGTGTGTGTATATTCTGTATATATGGAGGTACACATGTATGTATGTGGAGAGAGAGGATTGGCTCGCCAGGCCCTCAGGCCCTGCTATCGAACTCCAGATGCATGCATGCATCCTACTGCTTGCATCAGCTTTATACTTCTGGCTTACCTGAGATCTGGAGAAAGACGGGTCCTTAGGCTTCACAGGCAATCACCTTAACCACTAAGCCATCTCTCCAGCCTTAGTGTATTCTTTTATTCCCTTTCCTTTGTTACCATTATCCTGATGCCCTCCTCAGTGGGGTTGTGGGATTCACTGTGGGGTCATGAAGGCCTCAGTCAGTCCCAATGGGATAGTAGGTGACCGTGCCTCTCACAGTCTTTCTGCCCCACTCTTCCACAATGTTCTCTGAGCCATGACCAGCCTGTTGACAGTCTGATTTAGTGTTGAGTTCTCTGTAGCCTCTGGGTTCTGCTTTGATAGGTTTTGCTTGATCACCGTGTCTGCCCCCATGCCCTGGAGCTGCCTGTGAGGCCAGCAGTGAGCGCGGTGTTCATGGTACACTTCCACTGCAGCTTCTCCTGGGCCCTCATGCCCAGCTTTTACATGGGTGCGCAGAAGCTGCACTCATCTCTTCATGTCCTTTGCCAACTGAACTATTCCCCCAGCCTCTAGAAATTGTTTTAAAATTACTACTTTGCAAGCAGAGAGAGAATGGGTATGCCAGGGCCTCCAGATGCATGTACCACCTTGTGCATCTGGCGCTATGTGTGTAATAGTGAACTGAACTCTGGCTTTGCAGGGAAGTGCCTTAACCATTGACCCATCTCTCCAGCCCTTGAATTTGTTTTTAAACTTTTAAACTAACTTATAAAGTAGTAGGCTTCCTTATGGCTTTATTCATTTATCCTTAGTGTTGGCTGACCCTCCACCAACCCTCTCCTCTCCCCCATATCCATCTTAAACCTCCTTCCCTATTATTCCCCCACCCACTTTCGGATCGCATCCTGGACTATTTTGTACATTGCTACACTTTCTCAGACCTCTCACGTCTGCATCTCCAGCAATTCTCCAGTCCACACTACTGTGATGCCTGGAACTGAGTACCGCGTTTAAATGATGTTTTAATTAAGCTGTTAGGGCTGGAGAGATGGCTTAGCTGTTAAGGCACCTGCCTGCAAAGCATAGGAATGCCCACGTTTAGCCAGACGCAAAAGTGACGCAAGGGTGCAATGCTGTGCTTGCCCACAAGGGGGCGCACGTATCTGGAGTTCATTCACAGTGGCCCCTGGAGCACCCATTCTTTCTCTCTCAAAAAGAAACAAACAAACAAAAACCCTCAAAGCCAGGTGTGGTGGCGCACAGCACTCGGGAGGCAGAGGTAGGAGGATCACCGTGAGTTTGAGGCCACCCTGAGACTGCATAGTGAATTCCAGGTCAGCCTGGGCTAGAGTGAAACTCTCCCTTGAAAAACCAAAAAAAAAAAAAAAAAAGAAACTCACACTTTATATGCAAGGTTAAAAAGATCAAGCGAGGGAGGAGCTGGGAACTCCCATTTGGCCAGCACACTAAGTGGGGCAGGTATAAGAGGAGCTAGTGAGCCACAGAGGCAGAACCTCTGTGCAGTGAGGCACTGTACCAAGATGAGTCAGCCTTCTGTTCTGGATGGGGACTAGAATACTGGGTAGAGTAGCCACAGAAACAGAACCCCACGACCCAAACACTGACCTAGGGCTCCAGGTGGAGTGTGAAGACAGCTGAAATTGAGTGACAACAAGGGTGATGAGCATCCAATCCTGGGTTGAGGAAAGTGAAATAATGGTAAAAACCACTGGGTAAGACACGAAAGCCATGTATTCAAAGCCATCTATAGATTTCTCAGGGCAAGGGCTGTGGTTGATATGAATGTAAAGATGGAAGATCTTAGGTGTGAGGTCCTGAACCACAACAGGCAATGCCACCCACTCTGGGAATGCCTAGTTCATGATATTTTGGACTTGTGCCCTGGGGAAGCACAAGTTTCAAAGAATGTGGTACTATTATGCGCCTTGGAATTCCGTATCTACCCATATTGAGAGGGCTTCCATTTCTTGCTGTATATATTGTTTTTCTGCTAAGAACAAAAGTCAAGGGCTGGAGAGATGGCTTAGTGGTTAAGGCGCCTGCCTGTTAAGCCTAAGAACCCAGTTCCAATCTCCAGGTCCCACGTTTAGCCAGATGCAAAGTGACACAAGGGCGCAGTGCCACACTTGACCACAAGGTGGTGCACGCATCTGGATTTCTTTCGCAGCAACTGAGAGGCTGCTAGCGCACCCATTCTGTCTCCCTCTGTGTCTCTCTCCAAAAGTTTAAAAAATATATATTTATATAAAAAAAGAACAAAAGTCAAATAACAGATGAGTAGGAAGCAGCAAGTATGGGAGGGGTTGTAAAGTTATGGGGGGAGAGATTTTCTTTAGCTGTGTAACTATGACTGAGTTGTCCCTGCTCCTGTAAGCAACCCCAATTTAACTCATTGGGGCACCAGAAGAAAATGATAGGAAACTAGTATGACATATAATTAAGACAAGAAAGGAGTCAGACAGGGGATAAGAGAGGCTAATAGGAGGGGGTAAATATGAAAAAAAAAATGGCAGACTAAATCCAAAAACCACTAAATATGAATGAGCAGATTCTCAAACAGGATACAAAAGCTGTTTGTAAGAATGGACTGAAACCACACTGCCACAAATAAGTTGAAAGCAAAAGGAAGAAAGCCATATGTGAATATATGATGTAACACGCAGAGAAGAGAGGGCCGTACTGGTATCAGGCAAAGGAGAGCAGGCTGAAGGAGTGTGACTAGCAATAATAAGGCACTTCATCAAGGTCACAAGTGTCCAAACTCTAAAGACAGTGACACGAAGAGACCTTAAAGAACATTTTCTGAACGTGGTGTTTCAATGATGACTCAAACACAGGCACTACCAAACAATACCCATTTTGTAAAAATATAGGTGTTTAAAGATTTTTTAGAAACAAAGACGACCAAAGAGTCTGTTGTTCATGTGAGCTGATGAGGTATGTTTGCTCCTGGTTTCCGTTTGGACCCAGATTAGTAGTCTCATTTGAAAATATTTTTATTATGGGAACTTCTACAAATTATAAAAGTAAAGAAGTTTGTATAGCATACTTCCTTATAGCCATGTCTACAGTTTTCTTAGCATTTTTCCTCTCTTGCTTTGTCTAACCACTAGCTTTTTTTTTTTTTGTCACTATAGTATTTTTAAGGAAATCCCAGGTGTCATTTGTGAACACTTTAGTATGCACCTCTAGCTGATAATGGTATGGTTATGCTTTTTTAATGTTCTTATCACACTAAAGCTAATAACTGCTCAATATTAGCTAATACCCATACAAATGTCTGACGTGTTGTTATGCAGTTGTCTTTTGCTATCTGGCATTCCTACAGACAACCCCCTGTTAATACTAAAATCTATACGTGCTCAACTCCCTTCTGTGTCACATTTGGATATAAGCCATGTATATCCTCATAAATGCTCTCAATCGTCTCAAGTTACTTATACCAGTCGATGTAAATGCTACATGAGTCCTTTAGTATTTATACAGGGAATGATGATTTTAAAAAATGCACGCGTTCAGCAGAGACGTGAGTCCTTTCCTGAATATTTTTAATCTATGGTTGGTTGAATCCACAGGAGACCTGTGGAACCTGCAGGCATGAAGAACCCACTCTTTGTCGTTTATTTAAATTGTGCTTTATGTAAGACCCGTGTATTCCATTAATGCTTTCGCTTCTGAGGCTCCTTGTGTTATAATAGTCCTACTTCCTTTTCGTTCATTTTTTTAGGTAGTTTAAGATTTTATTTTTATTTATTTATTTGAGAAAGGGAGAGAGAGAAAATAGGCGTGCTAGGGCCTCTAGCCACTGCAAATGAACTCCAGACGCATGTACCACCATGTGCAACTGGCTTACGTGGGACCTGGAGAATCGAACTGGGGTCCTTAGGCTTTGTAGGCATGTGCCTTAACCACTAAGCCATCTCTCCAGCCCTTTCCTTTTTTTTTCTTTCAAAAAGCCACTGATTTCTTTAGAGAAATCAGTTTATTTTACCACAAAATGGCAAAAAGTCTATTTTTTTACTCGGTAAGGTTCCTCTGTAAATGATTAGGAACACCAAATGAATAAGGAACAATACATTGAAAGCTTAGGAGCAAATTATCTAGCACATACTCTTTGTTTCAAAACCCTCCAAAGAGAGTGTATCTCATTTCCCATTGAATACACTGAACCTCTTTAGGCCAATTTGAACCACACTAGAACCCCATGGGCCCCATTAGAATCATCTGGAACAGAAATGGCTTTTCAAATGCAATTTCAAGGGCAATCCGATCTGCATTTCAAAAGCACTAGCAAGATGTGTGGGCTCCAGCAATCTCAGACTACAGAGCTCAGTGCAGGAAAGGAGCTGCGAGGAAGGGACTTCAGAGGCCCCCTAGGTCTGCAGTCAAGGAGCATTGCCAAGTCCCAAGGAACTTAGGTAATATTCTTCCACATTCAAGGCATGCTGAGGCATACGGGAGATGTCAAGGAATGCAGGTGTGTACACCCAGGGCCTCGGCATGTCAAGACACAGCCGAGTGAATGGCATGGCAACACAGTCCAAACGAAACCTAATAGAGACAGACGCACAGACTGTGGGGTTTCGAGGGGGTGCTTATGACAGCTGGGGCTGATGACCTAAGAGGTTAGTGAGACAAGACCATAGGGAACCATTTCCTATCTTTTTCTACATCCAATCTAAGCTTTGTTCTCTCGGCTCAGAAAGCCAAACGGTGGAAAGGACAGGCTCAAAACACCCAGGCGCAAGAGAGGCCCCATCTCTCTTGAGGGGGAACTCCATAAAAGCGAGGGAAAGGGAAAGGCTGACATGCTATCGTCATCCGTGTGGTTGTCTGTTCAGTTTCCCCCGGCCCTTTTCTGAGTTCATCCCCAACATCTTTGGGAGGACATGTCAGCGACTTGAAGTGATCCAGCCGCTTGTCCCTCGGCAGAGCCACCCTGGGCTGCTGACGTGGTGTGTGGAGGCTAGAAGTAGATGTTGGATGCCTTCCTGACTTTCCATCCTGTTGACTGAGCCAGTCTCTCACTGGACCCAGCGCTCTCCGCTTTGGCTAATGTAGCGAGGTGCCTTGCCACAGGGTTCCGCCTTTCTCTCCTCAGCTACCTGGGCCCTTCCGGTCAAAGGATGAATGCCAAGTTCACGGTTTTGTGCTTTGTCATGTTATAGCCTACCATCTCTCAGGGGTGAAAATGGCTGCGTCACATTCTTTGTCAGGCCCGTGTCCTTTTATTGATGAATGACACCATACGTATACCTAGACAGCCTATGGGAAGCAAAGGCCCTCTTGTCCCTCTCTGCCATTCTTAGCTACCTTGTACTGACCTGGCCCCAGAGTGACCCCTTCACCCACACTGGCTCTCCACTGATCTGTCAGAGTCCAACATGTCTCAAGGCCAAGTCCATCTAAGACAATCCAACAACACTGGCTTCTGAGCTGGAATCCTTTATCATGTGTGTGGTCAAGAACAGGGCACGCGAAGACCAGAGGACACTCTTGGGTGTCACCCTTAGGAACACCATCCACCTCCTTTGGAGCCCGACAATTAAGCTACACTAGCTGGCCACAGAGCCTCATGCCTTCCCCTCCCCAGTGCTGGAATTCCAGGCTTGCACCGCCACCATGCCTGGCCTGTTATGTAGGTTCAGGGGCTCGAACTCGAGTCCTGATGCTTATGCTGCCAGGCACTCACGTTCTCAGCAGCACTATCCATCCAGCCCAACCTTTACTTCTTGGTGATGCCAGTCAGATGAAAGTAGGGGAGGAGTCAAGCATGAAAATGTAAAGGGAAGGTCTTTGAAAACTGTAAAATATCAAAAGCTAAGACAATGAAGGGCAGTGAGGTCATGTGACATTCTAGAGGGCAAAGTGAGAAGGACGCTTTTGGTTTTGAGATGGGCAGTAAATTTTCTTTCGGTGGACAGGTGAAGGGGAGATGGAAAGCAGTCTGTAGAGCTGGGAGGTTGCTCAGAGGGAAATAGCGCTTGGTGCACAAACGTGAGGACCCAAGCTTGCTCCCAGCATCAGTATCCATGGAAAATGCCAGGCATGGCTACATATATCCCTGTAACCCAGTACTGAGAGACAGGGGACTGTTGGGACTTTCCAAGTAGCCAGTCTTGTGCAAAAGTTGGCAGCTCCAGATTCAATGAGTTATCATTTTGGGGGAGAGAGTAGGGATATGCCAGGGCCTCCCACCACTGCAAATAAACTTCAAATTATGAGGCACTTTGTGCCTCTGGCCTTACGTGAGTACTGAGAATCGAACCTGGGCCAGGAGGCTTTGCAAGAAAGTGCCTTTAATTGCTGAGCCACCTCTCCAGCACCTAGATTCAATGAGGAGGACCCTTGATGTCTTCTTCTGGCCTCTAAATGCTTTCACATCTATAAACAAGTGTGAAAACACATGCCACACATCACATGTGCATACACACAGAGAACAATCTGCAAGTAGAAAACGGGAAACGGGGCTGGAGAGATTGCTTAGTGGTTAAAGCTTTTGTCTGTGAAGCTTAAAGATCTGGGTTTGATTCCCCAGGTCCCACATAAGCCAGATACACAAGGTGTCACATGCGTCTGGAGGCCCTGACATGCCCATTCTTCTCAAATAAATTTTAAAAATGGGAAATACATTATTAATGATCATATTGCATTTTAAAGTAAAATTACAGCTTGAGAATCTATGATAATGGGAGATAATTTGTAATTTTCTCAGTTTCCTGTCATGTCAAAGGTGAATATATAAATCCTGATTTCAGCTATCTATCCTAAACTCCATACAGTCAATCCATTTTTGTCAAATAGGTCTCCAAATCTTTTATAAACATTGTCCAGGACAAGAAATTATACAGACCCTCTGTGAAATGCTTTTTCTTTTCTGTTTAGTGATAATAGGTCATTGACTTTCAGTGGATGGCTCTCAAAAGCTGTATGTGTCTGTCAAAACAAAGCTAGTTGTAGGTTTAACAGAGGAATGAATATAATCAGATGGCACTTTGGGGAAGAGAACTCCCTAATTTCTGTTGATGTTCATCGTAAGCAGTGGCAAATTTTCTCTTCCTGTGACTGGAATAAGAATTCTTACTCAGCTGACAACTCTGTTATGAGGAGGAGGTTAATATGGTGTTAAGAGGATGGGGGGTCATTTTGAAATGTGCAGTAGAATTCTTTCTTGTGAATTTACAACTGCTTAGCGGAACGTCATTGCCAGTGTTGGGGTAAAAACTGGCACCATGGTCTCCAGCAATGCTTTTCAGCTGGGGCAGTTTCGCCACCCTATGGACACGTAGCAGTGTTCAGAGACGTTTTGGTTCTATGACTTGCATCAGATCCTAATACGCAGGGCAGTCCCTCTCCCCTCCCCCCCCCCCATAAAGCTCCTCTGTCCTGAGAAGTGCAAGTTCTGAGCACAAAGTAAAAGAGAGGTGCATACGAAGGGGTACGGATGGATGGGGTTCTGTGAAATGCAGCCAGCCCAGGCCCTTCACGGGTAATGAACACAACTGATTTAAAGCTCCGACAAATAAGCTGTACCCACAGACCTTTGCGGATGGTTACCCGCCCCCTCCCCCCCATCAATGCATAAATAACTGCATTGGCTTCTACTCGTTTATAGTGTAGATCAGATTCAGTGGCTTGCTACTTACTGTTCAGTCTCGGGCCATTTAATCTACCAGAGGCCTGAGGGCTAAATAATTACATTCCCCAGATTGCCTTGTAGGCCAATCAGGCGGAAGCTGAGTTCTGAGAGGACTGCAGCTGCCATCTCTCCGCTGCACCAGCTGTTGCTCCTCCCTCCCTCCACGCAGCAGGGTTTGGTTTCCCTATAGCGCCTGGCAGGGTGAGGCAGTGGCTCATTTGATGGTATGGTCCTGTTGCCCTGAGGCCTTCTGGTGGGTTAGCATAAAGGTTGTTCCTTCTGCCCTTCGAACCATTCTTTCTAAAGTAAAGCATTTTCTGCTTAGAATACCCAATTACAATCTCCTGTCCCAGATCTGTGATTGATTCAGCCAGGAAAGCCGAAGCCATCCACATTTTAAGAATTAGATCCTGCGTGAATCTTCCCTCTATTCAGGAATTCTTAACTTTGGGTCCTTACCACCCAAAGTAGATTTCAGAGGCTATATGATTGGGTAGGGAAAGATTACGTGTTTTGAAAATCAGGGGGTAGGGAGATGGCTTAATGGGGAAAGTGCCTATATATTTTATTTGTTTGAGCAGAGAGGGAGGAAATGGGCATGCCAGAGCCTCTGGCCACTACAAACAAACTCCAGATACGGACTTCCGGTTAAGATGGCGACATAGGAACCTCGCCAAAAGAGGGTAGCGAACAAAAGCAAAACAAACCCCAGCAAAATACACTTTTCTACTAAAAAGTGAGATACATAGTAAAATTTCAAGCCCAGCAGAGAAGTAGGAGAGTTCCAGAGCGTCTGGAGCCCACAGAAGCGGCTCCACAGCCGCCGCCGCGGCGGC
>PVKW010047834.1:0-14622 GCA_004027895.1 Orientallactaga bullata | reverse complement strand
TTTAGGTGGGTACTGGGGAATTGAACCCGGGCTGTCAGGCTTTGCAAGCACTTTAACTGCTGAGCCATTAGGAGATTCTTTTTGTCTTCAAAACAACCTGCCTGAGGGTTTGCTAAGTTTATTGAAACTATGAGTTGATATTTTTCTAGAGCTTTTAAAAAGCCTTGGGCTTTAGCCCTTAAAATATTCCTTTGAACCCATATTCTCTTTTTTCTATTGGATTCTTATTGTTTTTGCTGGACCTTAAGAGTATGTTTCATGTGATTCCTACTTGATTTGTTATTGTTGCTGATGTTGAGGTTTTCAGTTTTGTTATATAGGTACTTGAGTTTTGGCATTTTGTTCTGAACTTTCTTCAGGCTCATTCATAATTCTATATTCTGTACATTAAATCTACTGTTTATTTTGGGTATTGCATTATTTAATTTTGAAATTCACATTTGATATTTTTTCACAGATTTTAATTCCATAGGGAAATTCTCCCATCATTTTTTTGATGTTTTTGTTTATTTTATTTAAGACACAAATCATTGTTATTGTAAAAATCCTTGCCAGCTAACTCCAAAGTCTGTATTATTTATGGTCTATTTTCTAGGACTTATTGAGTAGCAGCCATTTGGTTTTGTCTATAATTTTTTTAAAATTTTACTTAGTTACTTATTTGAGAGAAAGGCAGAAAAAGAGAGAGAAAAAATGGGCACACCAGGGACTCTAGCCACTGCAAACAAACTCCAGATGCATGCTGCACCTTGTGCATCTGGCTTACATGGGTCCTGGGGAATTGAATCTGGGTTCTTTGGCTTTGCAGGCAAATGCTTTAACCACAAAGCCATCTGTCCAGCCCAATGTCTAGTAATTTTTGATGATTTCTTGTCACTGTATATAAAAAGAACTATAAGCTTCAAAGTAATTATAACTTTCACCAGGACAGTTCCTCTTTTTCCTTTGTAGGAAAGATGAAATAGAAATATTCTTTCTTTCTTAACATATTAAGTTGGTTTAGCAGGGTCTCACTCAAACCCAGGCTAACCTGAAACTCACTCTGAAACTCAGGCTGGCCTCAAACTTGTGGCAATCCTCCAACTTCAGCCTCCAAAGTGCTGGGATTAAAGGCGTGCACCACCATGCCTGGCTGATTTCTTTCTTTTTTTTTTTAAATAATATTTTTTTATTTACTTTCGAGGAGGGATGGAGGAAGAGAGAGAGAGAGAATGGGAGCACCAGGGCCTCCAGCCACTGCAAATGAACTCCAGATTTGTGTGCCCCTCTGTACATCTGGCTTTACACCGGTACTAGGGAATAGAATCCAGGTTGTTAGGCTTTGCAGGCAAGCGCCTTAACTGCTGATCCATCTCCCCAGCCCCTGGTGATTGATTTTCTTTTAATGGTACTACTCTTTAACAAATTTAAACAACATAACAAACATGATCATAATCCCCTCCCACCACCCTCCCTTTCCTCTCCCCTTATCCCCCCTCCACTAAATCCATCCTTCTTTCCAACTAGTCTCTCTTTTATTTTGATGTCATCATTTTCCCCCTCCTATTATGCAGACCTTATGTAGGTAGTATCAGCCACTGTGAGCTGGTGCTACTGTTTTTTTAAAACTATTTTTTAATATATTTTATTTATTTATTTGAGAGAGAAGAAGAGGGAGAGAGAGAACGGGTGCACCAGCCACTGCAAACAAACTCCAGATGCATATGCCCCTTTGCGCATCTGGCTTACATGGGTCCTGGAAAATCGAATCAGGAGCCTTTGGCTTTGCAGGCAAACACCTTAACCGCTAAGCCATCTCTCCAGTCCTGGTGCTACTCTTTTTAATAACCAGGCCTTCCTTGTCCAGTGCTTTCTTTAAACATGCTCATTTTCTGGACAAACTGTACATTTTTCAAATATTTCTATTCTACTTTTTTAAAAATTATTTTTATTTACTTATTTATTTATGAGAGAGAATGGGCACATCAAGGCCTCTACCCACTGCAAACAAACTCCAGATGCATGTACCATGTTGTATATCTGGCTCATATGGGTCCTGGGGAATCAAACCTGGGTCATTAGAATTCTCAGGCAAAGCCATCTCTCCAGCCCTCTGTTCTGCTTTTTACTCCCAGTTCTCACTGTAAACCTCACTAAAAGCAGCCAGAAATATATATGCCACAGCCTGAATGCTACGCTGTCTTGAAATTTCCCCCAATAGATGAGTCCATCACATTTAAACTCAACCTTCCAGAAAGTCTCAGGATAAAGACAAAATACAGACAAGTTCTTTGCCAGCATGTAACAAGAGTGGTGTTTCATCCAAATCCTGGTATTGTCCTCATTCCCATCTGAAATCTCATGAGCCTGGCCTTCACACTCCAGATTCTTTTTTTGTTTGTTTTGTTTTTTTGTTTTTTTGTATTTATTTGCAAGCAGAGAGAGATAGAAGAGAGACAGAGAGAGAATGGGCACACCAGACCCTCCAGCCACTGTAGATGAACTCCAGATGCATGCATCCCTTGTGCATCTGGCTTGCGTGGGTCCTGGGGAACCAAACCTGGGTCCTTTGGCTTTGCAGGCAAATACCCTAACTGCTAAGCCATCTCTCCAGCCCCACAGTCCAGATTCTTATCAGTGTTGTCTTCTGAGTTCCCACCAGAATCACCCATGTAGCTGCTTATAGATCCTAGGGCTTCTCTAGCCCACATCGACAAACTCTGCCAATTCCTTTCACAAACCAGTCGCAAAGGCCTCAGAACCAAATAGCCAGGTCTTCACAGCCACACCCACTATTCTGGCGCCAGTTTTCTTTGTTAGTTTTATTATCTTTGTGACCAAATTTCTAGCGTAACAGCTTCAAGGGAGGGTTCAGTCAATGGTTTCTTAACACCATGTCCTTGATGGCAGTGGAGGTGTGTGGAAGAGGCCTATTCACTGCACATCACATGCTAAGCAGAACGGAGTTAGTAACAGGAAGGGGCCAGGGGAAGATAGAGTCCGGGACACATCCTAGTGACCTACTTGTTCCAAGGATTCCCAACATCTAAACATTCTGGAACATCCCAAAATCGTGCCACCAGTGGAACCAAGTGCTCAACACATGAGCCTGTTATTGATCAGAGCACTCACAGATGGCCCTCATGTATCTCGGCCGCTTCACAACGTGGCAGCTGACTTCCTGGAGGCCCCAGAGATGCAGGCAGCACAGTATCATTCCTTGGGACTCAGCCTCAGAGCATCATTTCTGCTCTAATAATGAGACCAGACTGATGAGTAGGGGGCTTGGATCCCTCTCTCAATGAGATGTCAGTGTCAGGTTGAAAGAAGATCTTTTTGTTTTTTTTAATTTTAATTTAATTTTATTTATTTGTAAGCAGAGATAGAGAGGAGATAGACAGAGAATGGGCACTCCAGGGCCTCTAGCCACTGCAAATGAACTCCAGATGCATGCACCCCCTTGTGCAGCTGGCCTACATGGGTACTGGGGAATTGAACCTGAGTCCTTTGGCTTTGCAGGCAAGCACTTTAACCACTCAGCCATCTCTCCAGCCTGAAAGAAGATCTTGAAACAGGAGACATTGTTGCAGCCATTATTGGAAATTAGAATTGGCCACAACTGTGAAGAGTCTAATAAAAAAAAAAAAAAAAAAAAGCTGGGGCTGGGGCTGGGCCTGGGCCTGGGGCTGGGAAGACAGCTGGTGGTAAACTGCTTATCTTGCAAGTATGACCTGGTTGATCCCCAGTACCCACATAAAATTCTGGGTGTGGAGGCTTGTGCCTAGAATCCTAACACTGGGAAGGTAGAGACAGGAGGTTTTCTAGGGCCTGCTGGCTAGTGGAGTTCACTGTTAGAAAAAACAGTGGGGGGGGGAGGGGAGGGAAATATCATATGTTTTTTGTATGTAAGTATAGAAGGTGTCAATAAAAAAATAATAATTTAAAAAAGAAAAGAAAAAACAGCGTGTGGTGTTTCCGAGAATGACGCCTGATGTTGTCCTCTAGCCTCCACACGCATTCGCATACACGTGCTCACACAAGCATGTGCACACATACACACACATGCGTTAAAAATAGAACAGCTCGGGCTAGAGAGATGGCTTAACAGTTAAAGCACTTGCCTGCAAAGCCTAAGGACCCAGGTTCAATTCTCCAGGTCCCATGTAAACCAGATGCACAAGGGCGCACATGTGTCTGGAGTTTGTTTGCAGTGGCTGGAGGCCCTGGAGCGCCCATTCTCACTCTCCCTCTCTTTCTTTTTTTTTTTTTTTTTTTTTTTTTTTTTTTTTTGTTCTTTGAGATAAGGTTTCACTCTATCCCAGGCTGACCTGGATTCACTATGTAGTCCCAGGGTGGCCTCGAACTCATGGAGATACTCCTACCTCTGCCTCCCGAGTGCTGGGATTAAAGGCGTTAGCCACCACGCCTAGCTTCTCCCTCTCTTTATTTTCCTCTCTCTGTCTCTAACAAATTAATTAATCTTTCTAAAAAGCAATTAAAAATTAAAAATAAATAAATTTAAAAATAGAACAGCTGACATTGATTGAGTACTGACTATGCATAGTGCTCTGAGGTCTTCCCCTGGCAGGAGAATGTGATGTCAAGTTGCCTAGAATCCTGAAGCAGGCTGCTGGCTCTGCCTCTTTCTTACCAGCTGTATGATTTTAGACACATTACCCCTTGTGCTTTACTCACTATCCTCATCTCAAAAATGGGATAATAAGGGCTGGAGAGATGGCTTAGCAGTTAAGGCATTCGCCTGCAAAGCCAAAGGACCCAGGTTCAATTCCCTAGGACCCATGTAAGCCAGATGCACAGGGTGGTGCATGCATCTGGAGTTTGTTTGCAATGGCTGGAGACCCTGGTGAGCCCATTCTCTCTCTCTCTGTCTTTCTCTCAAATAAGCAAATAAAATAAAAAATAAAAAAAAAAATTTAAAAAAATGGGATAATAAGCCAGGTGTGGTGGTGTATACCTTTAATCCCAGCACTTGTGAAGCAGAGGTAGGAGGATCACTGTGAGTTCAAGACCAACCAATATAGTGAGTTCCAGGTCAACTTGGGCTAGAGTGAGACTCTATCTCGAAAAACAACATCAAAAAAGTGGGATGATGATAGTACTTCCTAGGGAGGGTATAGGGGACGAGTGTGAACATGCGGGAGGCTGAAAACAGTCCTGCACATAGACAGGGCTTCACACATCTCCCTAATCCTCTCAACATGGCTCCACAGTCATGGTCCGCGGTAGACAGGGTCACTGCCCCATTTTATAAACAAGAAAATCCAGATTCATACTGCCCGAGACCTCCCAGCATTAAGGGTCAGCCTGATTCCAGAGCCCTGCCCTTGACTCACTACGAGTCCAAGGACTCTAGATAACATCCAGTCACTGTGAACTTGAAAACCCACAGTAAACCCAGTGTCATAAGACCTCCTTATTCCAACACTGGGACAGTAGAGCAGGTACCCTGCAGCTACCTGTTGCCTTCTGTGGGCACACAGTGGGATTCGTGGTCTGTGAGGGCACAAAAGGAAACTGCTTGTGTTTTCTGCCTTCTTAGCAAAAAATGGCCCAGAAAATAATGAAGATGATACATGGTGATTACATTGAAAAACCGGACTTTGCCTTGAAGTCCATAGGTAAGTGACTTCCTTCCCTCCCTCATCGGCCCACTTTGGCCATCCTCAGACACCCTTCATAGTGTCCTTTGGGGGGGGGGCACACCCCGCTGCTGAGAAGGTCAGCCTCAGAGCTCTGCTCCTGCAGCTTTCTCACTACAATGTCATCTTTTCTAACGCCTTCCAGGTTGAGGGGGGGAGAGGATGGGCAGGGACACATGGCACTCAATTCTGACCTCACACCTCCCCCCATCTCTCACCCCATCATCAAACCTGGGACTGGGCCCACAGAGGTCAGGAGGACCCCAGAGTAGAGAGACTGACTTCCCAAACAAACCAAGGGGCCCCATGGTGGTCAGGAATTGCCTTTGGAGCAATCAAGCAGATGGCTGGGAGAGAGGGGATCAGGAAGGAGGACTCCCACCATGGGGAGGGAAGAACATTTCAAATGAGAAGGAGGAATGTGAAGGATGCCCTTAAGAGCAAGGGTGAGCACAGGGCTGCCTGGGGGTGGAGGAGGTGATCCTCCAGGCACTATCAGCTGATCCAGGCACTCCAGGGTTCAGTGAACTATGAGGTCAGAGGCATCCCCCCCCACACACACGGAGCCATCTTGGGCTTCCCTCTGCCTCTAGGGCAATATTGCACTAATGCAGCTGGGCGTGGTGGTGCACACCTTTAATCCCAGCACTTGGGAGGCAGAATAGAAGGACCACTGTGAGTTCAAGGCCAGCTTGAGACTCCATAGTGAATTCCAGATCAGCCTGGGTTAGAATGAGACCCAACCTTGAAAACTCAAAAACTAATAATAATAATAATAATTTCTGGGTTGGCTGAGCTTAATAGTTAAGTTGCTTGCCTATGAAGACTAAGGACCAGGTTCCATTCCCCAGAATCCCTGTAAGCCGTATGCACATGGTGGCACATGCATCTGGAGTCCGTTTGCAGTGGCTGGAGGCCCTGGCGCTCCCCATTCTCTCTTTCTCTCTGTCTTTTCCAATAAATAAATAAATAAATAAACAAACTTGTTTAAAAAGTTTTGCCCTGGAAAAAGAAAAAATAGATTGCACTAATGCAGCTATTCTGCAGGCAGCTGCCTGGTGCTGGGCCATTGGCAGGAAAACACTACTGCATCTGCTTTCACACACGCCCTTGCATGCTGTGCTCATGCTGTTGTTACAATGATGGCCCCATTGCCCAGAAGGGTAGCCAGCCTGTAGCAAGTGCACTGTCAGTGTGGGTCACCTCCAGCAGAGGCTGAGACATGCCCTCTCCATACAGGGGCCAGTATCGACTTTGAGCACACGTCAGCCACATATAACCACGAAAAGGCTCGCTCCTACTGGAACTGGATCCGGCTATGGAACTATGGGCTGCCTCCGGACGTGATCCTCGAGGCAAGGAGTAGGGCACAGGACAACAGGAGAGGGCCAAGGGCTGGGAACAGAAATTTTAAAGAAGTGGGGTTGGGTTGATTGGAGGCAAGACTGGGATACAGAGGTGGGTCAAAAGCATGGTAATCTACCTCAAAAAACAAAAAACAAAAACAAAACAAAACAAAAAAAAAGCATGGTAAGGGACAATAGGCAGGGTGGAGGCTAGGGGTAGGAGTGAAGGGGCAGGGAGAAAGCACACAGAGGACCAATGTGCAGGAAGGCACAGGGAACCCCACAAAGCCCTGAGACCTCAGGGTCTCAGAACCCTCGGTTACCCTGCAAATGGGCCCTTGATGTGACCATTTTGTAGAGGAGGATGCATAACCAGGGAGCCACGTCACCTGGGTATATGGCATGTGGCAGAGACAGAATTCAAACCTTCACCCCTTGGGAATCTGCCTCACAGATGAAGAAACTAGCTCAGAGAGAGGGTTCAGGCCTGGCTCAGCCCCAGAGCAACTTCAAACACCCAGAAGGTTTTTTCATTCTAACAGCCAGCCTTATGCCAAGGCCACAGGCAACTTGTCTTGGGCCCCCACCCTCAAAGAGATGTCAGCACCCAGGTGGGGAAATGGCCTCTTGGGCATAGGGAGGTCTCCTGGTGAGATGACCAAGGACAAGCAGAGCTCACTGGGCAGTGAGCAGGCCCACAAGGACCTGGGGCAGAAGGAGAAGGGAGTATAGTTCACAGCAAGTGCTGGCCAGGGAGGCAAGTGGTTCAGTCCAGACTAGAGGAGGTCCAGGCCTGGCTGTGCAATGACAGCTGTGGTCAGGCCTAAGGCGTGGTGAGGACAGGCTAGCCAAAACGCTGCTGCCTGGACCTCGGCAACTTGAGCCTGAACCACTGGCTCCAGCTCCCCATGCTGTCAGCCCGCCCCACTTGTCCTTGGGCCTTTTACAACCCCTAGGCCTATTCCTAGCTAACACCTAGCCTGCCCTGTCCCAGATCCTACAGGAAGACTTCCCTGACCTGTCCTACACCCTAACATCCCTTCCAGACTCCTTCCATGCACCCTGTCTCCAAGAAGCTCAGTACCCGAAGAATGAATGCTTTTGCTATGTGATTTTTGAGGTTACACTCCTTTCTTTTCTTTTTAAAAATATTTTTAATTTTTTATTATTTATTTGAGAGAGAGAGAGAATGGGGCGCTCCAGGGCCTCTAGCTGCTGCAAACGAACTCCAGATGTATGCGCCCCCTTGTGCATCTGGCTTATGTGGGTCCTGGGGAATTGAACCTGGGTCTTTTGGCTTTGCAGGCAAGTGCATTAACCGCTAAGCCATCTCTCCAGCCAATTTTTTCTAGTTCCCTCTCTGGGCCTCTGTGTCTCACTTTATGGGGCAGAAGATTATGGTGGTTAATGGCGAGCAAGCTCCAGAGCCAAGTTGCCCAACATTCCCTTCAGTTCTGCCTGGTCTTGGACCACTCATTTCCCTGCTCTGTCCCTCTTTTCTCCTCTGTAAAATGGGGAGAGTATGAGTGTCTGAGTCATAGGGTAATTGTGAGAGTGTAAAAGCGATGATGAGAGGGTTGAACAGGTGCTGGGAGAGACGGGAGACTGGGAGGCCCCATATGTTGCTGGAGCCAAGCTGTGGACAGGAAGGACTGGGCCTCTGGGAGATTGAGGAAGTGTGGGGAGCTGGGAGAGGGTGCTGAGGAACCCCTATCCACCAACCACAACCCTTTTTATGCCTAGCTTGTTTGTTTTTTTTTTTTTCAGCCCAATGTGACACCTGGCAACTGTTGGGCCTTTGCTGGTGACCGTGGCCAAGTGACCATCCGATTGGCCCAGAAGGTCTACCTGTCCAATTTGACACTACAGCACATCCCCAAGACCATCTCGCTGTCGGGCAGCCTGGACACGGCGCCCAAGGACTTCGTTGTCTATGTGAGTATGCACCATCAGGGAGCCAGAAAGGTCTAAGGAGACCACCCCGAAAGGTGGTGATCCAAACCTTAGAAGAAACATCTACCCAGCTTCTGGGGGCAGGGGTGTGTGGTATGGCTCAGTTAGGCTTAGGTGGCCAGTCCAGGGCACATCCCAACCTTCGAGGACCAACATAAGCAGCAATTAATTTCAACCAAGGCTTTTCCAAGATAAGAGAGGCCCATTTTGGTCTCTTTTGAGGGGCTCCATTTTGCTGTGAAGATCCAGAGTTATCAGTAGAATGGGGTCCAGAGGAGAGCCAAGAAACAGCCTGGCCCTTCCCATCAGTGGCAGGTTCGAAGTACACCCCATCTCTGACTCCTCATGCAATGAGCTTTCCCATCTGTCACTGGGCTGCGACAGCATGCTGCACACATTGGTGAGGAGCCTCCCCACCCCCAGAGGTATGCAAGTCTCAGCTCACTGTATCTGACCCCTCGTTCTCTGGCTCCACAGGGTATGGAGAATCCCCCCAGTGAGGAAGTATTCCTGGGGGCATTCCAGTTTCAGCCAGAAAACACCATTCAGATGTTCTCACTCCAGGTACCTGAGGGGGCTGCCTGTTGGAGCTCCAGCGGGGGGCACCCTGGGTAGGTCTGTACCCAGGGCTAGCTACAACCCTGGGAGATGCACAGTCATTACTGACCCACTTAGCAGACAAAAAAAAAAAAAATGAGACTCAGAAAGATGGAGCTGCTGCTCAGGATTCATAGGGGGGTGCCAGGGAGCTCTCTCCAGCCCCCAGCAGTCCTCCGTGCTCCCTGATCCTCCCCACACACACACACACCACCACCACCACCACCACCACCACCACGCAATCATCTTGCTGCACTTCCTCCCTGCAAAGCAGATATTGAACAAAAGATGCCCATCAGATGGGATTAGAGTCTCCTTCCTGGGAGCCTCCAGTAGCCCCGATCCAGCCACCGGAGGGAAAATTGTGTGATGTGGGACACTCCCTTTCTTCTCTAAGCCTTAGTTTTCACTTGTGCAAAGTCAAGGAGGATGAAACAGTGCACAGAAATTATTCTTTTTTAAACATTTTTTAAAATTTATTTATTTATTTGAGAGAGAAAGAGGCAGAGAGACAGAGAGAGAGAATGGGCATGCCAGGGCCTCTAGTCACTGTAAATGAACTCCAGATACATGTGCTACCTTGTGCATCTCTGGCTTATGTGGGTGGGTACTGGGGAATCGAACCTGGGTCCTTAGGCTTCACAGGCAAGCGTCTTAACCACTAAGCCATCCTTCCAGACTGAGATGATTCTTTTATGGCAGTACTGGGATCTCACACATACTAGTGCTCTGCCACTAGTGATCTCCTCGGCACTCTTTTTACCTTCTTTAAATTCTGAGGCAATGTCTCACTATGTAGCCCATGCTGGCCTTGAACTTGTGATCCTCCTGCCTCAGCCTTCTGAATACCTGGGATTACAAGCATGCTCCACTGAGATCTTGAAGGCCAAGCCTTCTCCATTTTGGCGGAGGGGGGTGGGTGGAGGGGAGTGAGAAGGAGGAGGACTGTGCAGGAAGTGTGATAACACAGGCTCCACCCACCTCTGGAGGTACAGAAAACGGAGGGGGCTGCCCTTTGCAGAGCTGACACCAATGGGCCAGGGGTTAGGGAGCCCCTTAGTCCCAAGATCTCGGTTCATGCCCACAACAGTCCTGGGGAATAGCTGCTCTCATTCCTGTCTTACACTTGGGAACCTGAGGCTTAGAGAATCCAGCGGCTTGTTCAGGGTCCCACAACACATACCCGAGCAGGGCTCCGAGACTGGGGTGTTTTCCCTACAGCACTGTCTGTCCTTTGGTTCTCGGCACCTTCTGTCTCGACCCCTGAGTGCTGACTCACTGTGTGGTCTTAGGATAGTCCCCAGCCATGAAATGTTTCTCCCTAAGGCCCCCTGTACCAGTCAGATGGAGGCCTGTAGGGGAGCTGCCTTTGTCTGGCTCTCTTCCAGAACCAGCCAGCCCGGGCATTTGGTGCAGTCAAGGTGAAGATCTCAAGCAACTGGGGAAACCCACGCTTCACCTGCCTGTACCGCGTGCGTGTGCACGGCTCTGTGACCCTACCCAAAGAGCCACACCTACAGCCCCTGCCCTGAGAGAGAGAGTAAAGTATATATATATATATATATACATATATGTGTGTGTGTATTTTTTTTTAGCTCCAACCAAGTGTGGGTGTCAGTGCACCCTGATGAGGGGGAGTCATTTGAAGTCAGAAGCCACCCATGAGGAATTCCTGATCACCTTCCAGGTCTGGGTATCTTCTCAACAGCCCCTTCTCCACATGGGGACAGTGACAGCTCAGAACCATCATAGCCAGCAAATGACAGTGCCAGCATTGAAACCCAGACACTGCCCCCTGTTCAGGAGATGCCACTCTGGTTTCATATTCAAGCGGATCTCAGGACACTCCCTGGAGGTCTAGTGGTCAGGATTCCTTGCTCTCAAATGGGTCTCAGCCCCCATCTATAGTTGGTCACCTACTGAATGATGTTTAGCAAGACCCTCCTCGGGCCTCGGTCTCCACATCTGTATGAGGAGAGAGTGATGAGATGGTGGAGCAGAGCTCCCTCCCTTGCTCACCTCACTGTGTTGCAAGATCCTATGGATTATTGGCTGTGTGATGCTGAGCAATAAAGAGACCCACTCTGGATCTCATTCTCTCCAGGTATGAAAGCTCCTGGTCCCCAAACTCCAGATGCCATATATATATTTCAGAGAGAGAGAACTGGCACGCCAGGGCCTCAGCCACTGTAATCTGGCTCCAGATGCTTGCGCCACCTAGTGGGCATGTGCAACCTTGCACTTGCCTCACCTTTGTGCGTCTGGCTTATGCAGGATCTGGAGAGTCAAACATAGGTCCTTAGGCTTCACAGGCAAGTGCCTTACCCGCTAAGCCATCTCTCCAGCCCAAGATGCTACATATATATTTTTTAACATTTGACAACTTCCATCCCTATACACAATATACCATGATCATAATCCCCTCCCACCATGCTCCCTTTTTCCCCTTCCTTATAACCCCTTCCACTGAATCCCATCTTTGTTTTTCCAACTAAATTTTTTTCCCCTCCTATATGCAGGTCTTGTGTGGATATCGTCATCCACTGTGTGGTCATAAGTGCCACAGCCACTCTGAAATCACTGTATTTTATGTCCTTGTCATGGCTGTGTATTCTGGCTCGTATGCTCTAGCATTTGCTTGACCATGTATAGAAGTGCTAGACACAGTGTCTGTGTCGGGATCAACCATGACTCAGACCACGCAAGTGCCAGCACACATCATATGCACAGTGGGTGTTGGGTGGTCATTGAGGTTACTGTCACCCTCTGGCACCAGATAGGCAATAAGAGGTACAGTCCTCAGGGAAGGAAGGACGCTGCCCCTGAGCAGGAAATCCAAAAGGGTAAGAGGGTCTGCAAGGGAGGGAATTCCTAGCAGGCAGATCAGGGAGGTGGAGACAGGCAAGGACCCAGCTGGGCATTAGAAGGGTGGAGAGATAGGAAATGCACCTGTCTCCAGGGAAGGCACCCTGTGAAGGCCCCCAACTGCTGCATAATCTACCCCTGGGCCCCATGCCAGGCCTCCATCCAGCCCTGGCTTATTCCAGCACCAACCTCAGGGCCCTTGGACAGTCTCTAGGGGGAGAGGGCTTCAGAGAACCGCCTCATACTCCTGGACCTCCCAGCATAGAAGAGCCCTATATGTTGAGCTTGCCATCATAGCGATAGTTCTTATGTGAACTATTCTTGTTATTTAAAAGCCAACTCAGGGCTGGAGAGATTGATTAGTAGTTAAGGCACTTGCCTGCAAAGCCAAAGGACCCAGGTTCAATTCCCCAGGACCCTTGTAAGCCAGATGCACGAGGTAGCACATGCATCTGGAGTTCGTTTGCAGTGGCTGGAGGCCCTGATGTGCCCATATTAAAAAAAAAAAAAAAAAAAAAAAAGCCAAATCACACTGATGTTTTGTTAAAAAAATAAAATAAAGTAAAACATATCCAGAGAAAGCCCATTTCTATGCAATGCAACCCTGCACAAGTTCTCAGGACACAGGCATAACAGCAAGCCTCTCATGCAAACTGCTTCTAGCCCAGTCCAGGCAAAGCTCTCTCTCACTCTCATAACCAAACCTCACAGTCCACAGTTCTGACTGCATTCAGGTCTTTCAACTCTGACCCAAATAGTCCATCATAATGTACTTACAGCACTGCAAAACACCTCTTAGGCCAAGGTTTCAAATTCTACCACATTCCTTCTGCAAAGCAGTTCCAAAGGTCAAAGTCACAGAATCAGGTTTCTAACAAGAATGATCCCACTTCTAGGTACCAATTTTACTGTTGCAGTCAGGTTCACTTTACTGTCAGAAAACACCCAACCAAGAGCAGCTTGTAAACCAGACATGATGGCGCACGCCTTTAATCCCAGCACTCGGGAGGCAGTGGTAGGAGGATCGCCATGAGTTCGAGGCTACCCTGAGACTCCATAGTGAATTCCAGGTCAACCTGAGCTAGAGTGAGACCCTACCTCAAAAACAACAACAACAACAAAAAGCAACTTATGGGGGAAAAAGTTTTATTTGGGCTTACAGACTCAAGGGGAAGCTCCATGATGGCAGGGGGAAATGATGGTATAAGCAGAGGGTGGACATCACCTCCTGGCCAACATCAGGTGGACAACAGCAACAGGAGAGTGTGCCAAACACTGGCAAGAGGAAGCTGGCTATAACCCCCATAAGCCAGCCCCCAACAATACACTTCCTCCAGGAGGAGTCAATTTCCAAATTGCCATCAGTTGGGGATCTAGCATTCAGAACATTTAAGTTTATGGGGGGGACACCTGAATCAAGCTACCATAGTGGGGCACACCTTTAATCCCAGAAATCAGGAGGTAGAGGTAGCAGGATTACTGTGAATTTGAGGCCACCCTGACACCACAATTCCAGGTCAGCCTGGGCTAGAGCAAGACCCTACTTTGAGAAGCTAAAAAACAAAACAAAAAAATGCCCATAGACACCCTACTTCCTCCCTCAAGTCCCTTCCCTAGTTCATTCCTCCATTATTCTTTTTTCTGTAAGTTATATGTTTTTAACTTTGTTCAAACTGTTTTTATTTTATTTTTATTTTTATTTTTTTGGTTTTTCAAGGTAGGGTCTCACTCTAGCCCAGGCTGACCTGGAATTCACTATGTAATCTCAGGCTGGCCTCGAACTCACAGCGATTCTCCTACCTCTGCCTTCCAAGTGCTGGGATTAAAGGTGTGTGCACCACCACGCCCGGCTTCAAACTGTTTTTATTTAGAAAACATTCTATTACCAATGCAGTCATTCCTTTACAGCTTCTCAATTGGGCAAGTTGTCAGGAAGGATGCTCCCCTCACCAAGTGCACAGTAGTAGACTCATATCTTCTCTTGTTCTTTTCATTACACACACATACACATGCACATTTGCTGTATAGTGCAGAAAGACACAAGATTGGGCTGGAGAGATGGCTTGGTGGTTAAGGTGCTTGTCTGCAGAGCCTAAGGACTCAGGTTCAATTCCCCAGTACCTAGATGCACAAGGTGACACATGTGTCTGGAGCTTGTTTGCAGTGACTAGAGGCCCTGGTGTGCCCATTCTCTCGCTCTCCCTCCCACTCTTACTCTCTCA
>PVKW010047833.1:0-14647 GCA_004027895.1 Orientallactaga bullata | reverse complement strand
CCCCCCCCCCCCCTTTTTTTTTTTTAAGATTTAGAGAGAAAGCTGGGCGTAGTGGCACACCCCTTTAATCCCAGCAGAGGTAGGAGGATCGCCATGAGTTCGAAGCCACCCTGAGAATACAAAGTGAATTCCAGGTCGGCCTAGGCTAGAGTGGGAAGCTACCTCAAAAAACCAAAAAACATAAAAAATAAAATAAAAAATTAAAGATTTAGAGAGACCTTATGAGATTAAGAGGAGGAAGTACAGAGAGCTCCTAGCATGAGGGAGTTGAGTCGGTGGGGTGGGGGGCTAAAGCCCATGTGGGAGTACATGGGCTTACCAGAGCAGGGGTCTGGAGGTTCAGACCACCGCTGGAGAGATGAACAGACAAAAAGCCTGTTTTGTTGTTGTTGTTGTTTGTTTTGTTTTTCGTGTGTAGTTTTTCGAGGCAGTATGTTGCTCTAGCCCAAGCTGATCTGGAATTCACTACATAGTCTCAGGGTGGCCTTGAACCCACGGAGATCCTCCTACCTCTGCCTCCCAAGTGCTGGGACTAAAGGCGTGCGCCACCACGGCCAGCTAGGCCTATTTTTTTATTGAAGTTATCAATAATAAATTTTTTAAAAAATGAATAGCTAAATGACTCAACAAATTAATGGGCAGGCAGATGGACACACCAGCTGACAATCAGCGTTGTGAGTTCCAAGCGTGAAGTAGGAATATCCAGAGCGTAACGGAACCACCAGGTCAGGGATGAGTGTGAGAAAAGAGGCACATTTCTGACACTGGAGCTGCCCGTGCAAAGGCAGATGCATTTAGCCATTCACCTGCCCTCTTTGTGCTGGTGTGTCTTCCCGGTCAGAATTGGCCCCCTGAGAACAAGGGATGGGTTTTATTGCCCACTATATAGTCTGGTACATAATGGCACACAGTAAACCTTTGTGGAATAAGGCCAAGAACCTTTAGTCAGCTTTGTAATAGCTGGCTGTTCTTTCTGCGCAAGCTGCTGTCTCCCTGAGCAGTGGGGTGTGTGTAGATACCAGGGGGTGGACTGTGAAATAGAATTAAAATCAAATGGGGTGGGACAGATGGCTCAGTGGTTAAGGTGCCTGCCTGCTAAGCCTAAGAACCCGGTTCCAATCTCCAGGTCCCACGTTTAGCCAGATGCAAAGTGACACAAGGGCGCAATGCCGCACTTGACCACAAGGGGGCACATGTGTCTGGAGTTTGTTCACAGCAGCTGAGAGGCTGCCGGCGTGCCCAGCAAACAAACTCCAGATGCATGCGCCACCTTGTGCATCTGGCTTACTTGGGTCCTGAGGAATTGAACCTGGGTCCTTTGGCTTTGCAGGCACGCGCCTTAACCACTAAGCCATCTCTCCAGCCCTGTTGAGGCCATTTTTGCCTCTCTGCCACGAGTACAAACTGGCGATGCATGTACATTTGAAGTGTTTTGCGTGTACTGTTGTCATTGTGTGTCATCGCTATTAAAGTTAATTATTCTGGTGAAGCATCAATCAAGGTTCTGATGTTTTCCTTTCCCTTCCTTGGTGGTTGGTGGGGGAGCCCCCTGCCTTAGGGGGAGCACGCAGCGGCACGTTTTCAGTCTGGTGGAATCTTCACGATTCCGGTCATCCTGCAGACGGGACTGTCGGCAGAGCAGGCCCTTTGCAGCGGAGCTCCCTTCCTGAGGCCAGAGTCCACCGGGAAGGGACAGAGCCTTCTTTGACTTGGCTGCAGCAGCCTGTCCTAGTACGTGGCTGGGCTGGACAGTGCAAGTGACCAGGTCACGTTGGAAGGGTGGACCAACCTTTGTGCTGGGAGATGGGGATTATGTGGCTTTCATTTGTGCGATCTCTCTCTCTCTTACACACACGTACACACACACACACACACATGAATAAGACCACTGTGGGGGAAATCAGATACAGAGACTGTCTCTGCTTCAAAGAACCTCATTGAAGGCCTAGCGGGTCACCCCATATGGTGTGAGAAATTACTGAGGCGGGCTGTCAGCTGAACCCTCTGGGGATAGAGGGGAAAGTGATGGGGGTGGGGAATCTTATTTGAACTGGGTTCTGACGGTTGAGTCTTAAATAAGCAGTCACTCACTGATCTGAAAAAGTAATCCGTTTCCCATGGCTCTGGAAAGAGGAAGCTCTTTCAGGCTGATCATTGGAACAGGATAATGCCCTAAGGGCTCGCATCTTTTAAAAAAAAAATTTTATTTTTGTTTATTTACTTGAGAGGGAGAGAAAGGGAGGGAGGGAGGGAGGGAGGGAAAAACTGGGCACGCCAGGGCCTCCAGCCACTGCAAATGAACTCCATATGCATGTGCCACCTTGTGCTAGCTCACCTGGGTCCTGGGGAAATTGAACCTGGGTCCTTTGGCTTTGCAGGCAGATGCCTTAACTGCTAAGCCATCTCTCCAGCCCTGAATATTTTATTATTATTTATTCATTTCAGAGGGAGAGAGGGGGCTAGGGAGGGAAAAATGGGCATGCCAGGGCCTCCAGCCATTACAAACTCCAGATACATGAGCCACCTTGTGCATCTGGCTTACTTGGGTCCTGGGGAATTGAACTTGGGTCCTTTGTCTTTGCAGGCAAGCGCCTTAACCACTAAGCCATCTCTCCAGCCCATGGGCTTGCATCTTTTTTTTTTTTTAATTTAAAATATTTTATTTTTCTTTCTTTGAGAGAGAGAGAGAAATAGGCAGGGAGAGAGAGAGAGAGAGAGAGAATGGGTACACCAGGGCCTCTATCCACTGCAAACAAACCCCAGATACATGTGCCTCCTTATGCATCTGGCTTATGTGGGTCCTGGAGAGTGGAACTAAGGTCCTTTGGCTTTGCTGGCAAGTGCCTTAAACACTAAGCCATTTCTCCAGCCCCTCGCATCTTTTTTATTGTTTTGTTTTTCTTTTTTGCATTTTTTTTCTTTAGTTTTTCCAGGTACGGTCTCTAGCCGAGGCTGACCTGGAATTCACTCTGTAGTCTCAGGGTGGCCTTGAACTCATGGCGATCCTCCCACCTCTGCCTCCCGAGTGCTGGGATTAAAGGTGTGCGCCACCATGCTCAGCCATTTTTTGCATTTAAAATTTTTTTTTTTAATTTACAATTCATTTATTAGAGACAGGGAGAGAGTGAGAGTGGGCACAACTGGGCCTCTAGCCACTGCAAACGAACTCCAGACACATGCACCATCATGTGCATCTGGCTTACGTGGGACCTGGAGAATACATCTGGGGTCCTTATGCTTCGTAGGCATGTGCCTTAACTGCTAAGCCATCTCTCTAGCCCCTTGTTTTGTTTTTCGAGGTAGGGTCTCACTCTAGCCCAGGCTGACCTGGAATTCACTCTGTAGTCTCAGGGTGGCCTCGAACTCATGGCGATCCTCCTACCGCTGCCTCCCAAGAGCCGGGATTAAAGGCGTGCGCCACTAAAATCTGAACTCAGACAGAGAGTAGTATATAGGCAACAGTCGCCTGGGCTCCCCATTGGCCCAGAATCCCTAATGTCAACCTCGTGGGGCTCCCTCGACCAGCTCCTGAGCTGAGGCTCCAGGCCTTACCCTGCATCTTGTTGCAAAGGCACCCGATCCAGAACCACAGGAGTAGCCCTCCAGAGAGTCAGCACAGGCTCTGAGACGTGCCTGACTCCCCGGGCTCTTAAGGGCTCGTAGCCTGGACTACCTGGAGTGGACACACCTGGACTTAGCTCAGATCTGTAAGCTCTGGTGGATCCATTTGGGTGTCGAGTCTCCAAACGAGCTAATGATGAACAGCTGCTTTCCAGCCTCCCTGGCAGAAGCATCCATCGCCTTGCCAATAAGAGGGGCTGTCCAGAGCCCTGGGCACCTCAGATTTACAAGCTGGCCGCGCCTTCTACTGTCAGCACCCGGGCCCCCAGCTTTCATGGAAGAGAAATAGCTTCTAAACTCAGTAATCGCGTTCCTCGCCTAAATTTGGGCTTAGTGTAGAGCGGGTTCCTGTGAGAGCATTAACCTCTTCTCCCCCCCAGGACTTCTAATGACTGCTAAGCAGTTTAAAGAGGATCTGGTGTTGTCAGTGTGTGATCAGTGCCATTTCCTCTCTCCCAGGGCTCTGGGAGAGCCTGGAAAACTCCTGAGAGGAAGGTGTGCATGTTCAGAGGAGGTCAGCCGACCAAATAATCATACTGCAGTGTGACAAGGGCTTCAATAAACAGATGAACAGGCCCAGCGAGGTGGCGCACGCCTTTCATCCCAGCACTCGGGAGGCAGAGGTAGGAGGATCGCCATGAGTTCAAGGCCAGCCTGAGACTACACAGTGAATTCCAGGTCAGCCTGGGCAAGAGTGAGACCCTACCTCGAAAAACCAATAAATAAATAAATAAAATAATAAATAATAATAGATGAACAAAGGGCCTCTGGAGGGAGTTTTGTAAGGGAACCCTCCTGAGTGGACAACTGGGTTTGTAACCTATTGTCCTTTTGCTCCTGACCGGACACACGGGTTTGCTTGTAATCACCTTTCGCTCGCTCGCTCGTGTTGGGAGTGCTCATTTCATAAGCCAAATGTGCACAGCATTTTACTTGTACACATCAGTCCTTTTATTCGGAATCAAGTTTAAAAAAATATTTTATTTATTACTTATTAAGAGAGAGAGAACGGGTGCACCAGGACCTGTAGATGTTTTAAGTGAACTTCAGACACATGCGCCACCATGTGCATGTGGCTTATGTGGGTCCTGGGGATTTGAACCTGGGTCTTTTGGCTTTGCAGGCAAGAACCTTAATCGCTAAGGCATACCTCCAGTCCAATAACTTTTTTTTTTTCGAGGTAGGGTTTCACTCTAGCCCAAGCTGACCTGGAATTCAATATGTAGTCTCAGGGTGGCATTGAACTCACAGCAATCCTCCTACTTCTGCCTCCCGAGTGCTGGGATTAAAGGCATGCGTCACCACACCCAGGTTTTTTTTGTTTTTTTTTTTTTGAGAGAGAGGGAGAGGGAGACAGAGATGGGCGCGCCAGCATCCTTGCAGCTGCTGTGAACAAAATCCAGACGTGTGCGCCCCCTTGTGGTCAAGTGCGGCATTGCGCCCTTGCGTCACTTTGCATCTGGCTAAACGTGGGACCTGGAGATTGGAACTGCTGGAGATTGGAACCAGCATTCTTAGGCTTAGGAGGCAGGTGCCTTAACCGCTAAGCCATCTCTCCAGCCCGCTTTTTTTTTTTTTTTAATCACTTAGGGGAACCAAGTAGAACAACAGTTGTGGAATTCTGTCCTCTGGGCCTGACATGGCCATTGCCCCCTTAATGTGGGCCATTGCCCCTCGGTTACCGCATTCATGAGACCTTTATAACATGAGGCCTATTAGCATTCCCTTGTGGAAGGTGGTGGTGAGCTTTCCTCCCACAGTATTGCCACCTGTCAATTGTGCACCCTCCTGTAAATCACCCTAGGCCAGGTTTTTTTTTTTTTTTTTTTTTTTTTTTGGTTTTTCAAGATAGTCTTGCTCTAGCCCAGGCTGACTTGGAATTCACTATGTAGTGTCAGGGTAGCCTTGAATTCATGGTAATCCTCCTACCTCTGTCTCCCAAGTGCTGGGATTAAAGATGTGTGCGCCATAAGTATAAATATTTAAAGGAAAATGAGAGGCTGGAGGGATGGCTTAGCAGTTAAGGCATTTGCCTGCAAAGCCAAAGGACCCAGGTTCGATTCGCCAGGACCCACGTTAGCCAGATGCACAAGGGGCACACATGTCTTGAGTTCGTTTGCAGTGGCTGGAAGCCCTGGCGCTTTCATTCTCTCTCCCTCTTTCTCTGTCAAATAAATAAATAACAAAAACAATTTTTTTTAAAGAAAATAAAAGGAGGGTTTTCCCCATTCTCTGCTTCCTCACTGTGCTCAATGTGAGCAGCTGCCTCAGGTTTCTGTCACCAAACACGTTCCCTGCTAGGATGGACTGGAACCTGGAACTGATAAACCTTTCATTCCTTAATCTGATTTATGTCCCAGCAATGAGAACTTGACTATTCAATATATATCTTTTTAGAGAGGAGAATCAACTGGGATCCTTTGGTTTTGCAGGCAAACGCCTTAACCGCTAAGCCATCTCTCCAGCCCCTATTTTTATTTATTTATTTTATTTTGTTTTTGTTTTTTGAGGTAGGGTCTCGATGTAGCTCAGGCTGACCTGGAATTCACTATGTAGTCCCAGGGTGGCCTCGAACTCACAGTGATCCTCCTACCTCTGCCTCCCGAGTGCTGGGATTAAAGCTGTGTGCCATCACACCTGGAAAATTATAGTCTTTATATAGTGTATTATTTACATCTTCACAGCATAAACAGGATGCTGTCGTCATCCTTATTTTACAGACAAAAGAAGTGGAGACCCAACGAAGATAAAGATACTAAGCAAATGTTAGCACTGGAGCTGGAAACCAGACTGCATGAAACCAAATGCACTTTTCTACCAATAAAATTCCAATCTTTTTATTATTATTATTTCTTCTTGTTCTAACGTTTTTCAGTGAGATTACTCAATACCGGCTGGGCGTGGTGGCGCACGCCTTCAATCCCAGCACTTGGGAGGCAGAGGTAGGAGGATCGCCATGAGTTCAAGGCCACCCTGAGACTACATAGTGAATTCCAGGTCAGCCTGGGCTAGAGTGAGACTCTACCAAAAAACAAAACAAACAATCAAACAAACACACAAGAAAAAAAATACACAAGCAAAAAAAAAAAAAAAAAACGGGCTGGAGAGATGGCTTAGCAGTTAAGGCGTTTGCCTGCAAAGCCAAAGTACCCAAGTTCAATTCTCCAGGACCCACGTAAGACAGATGCACAAGGTGGCACATGTATCTGGAGTTCATTTGTAGTGTTTGGAGACCCTGGTGTGCTCTCTCTCTCTGCCTCTTCCTGTGATAGATAGATAGATAGATAGATAGATAGATAGATAGATAGATAGATAGATAGATAGATAGATAGATAGATAAAGTAAGGGGCGGAAGAAGTGGCTTAGTAGTTAAGGTGCTTGCTTGCAAAGCCCAAAGACCCAGATTTGATTCTCTAGTATGCACATAAGCCATATGCACAAGGTGGTGTATGTGTCTGGAGTTCATTTGCAGTGGTAGGAGATCCTGGTGTGCCCTTTCTCTTTGTCTCTCCCTCTTCCTCTCTCTCTCAAATAACTAAATGAATATAGTTATAATATAGTTATAAAATATAATAAGGGGCTAGAGAAATGGCTTAGCGCTTAAGGCGTTTGCCTGCAAAGCCAAAGGGCCCCAGTTCGATTCCCCAGGACCCAAATAAGCCAGATGCAGAAGGTGGCTCATGGGTCTGGAGTTTGATTGCAGCTGCCGGAAATCCTGCCATGCCCATTCTTTCTCCCTCTGTCTCTTAAATAAATAAATAATAAAAGATATTTTAAAAGAATAAAATAAGGGGCCGGAGAGATGGGTTAGCGGTTAAGGCACTTGCCTGCAAAGCCAAATGACCCAGGTTCGATTCCCCAGGACCCAAATAAGCCAGCTGCACAAAGTTGCTGCACGTGTGTGGAGTTCATTTGCAGCAGATGAAAGCTCTCTCTCCCTCTCAAATAAATAACTAAAAATAAAAACAAAAGTAGCAAATAGAATAAGAGGACTACAATTCCCGCCATGCCTCGCGTCTCACCCCGCGCCCCTGCAGGTTCCAGAATGTAACGCTCCTCCTCTCCCTCTTCCTCCGCCCGCCTCGGTCTGCAAGGGTGGCGAGGGCCGTAGAGACTACAGTTCCCAGCATGCAGCGCCGCAGCCACGTCCTTGCGTCGCCACGCCGGTCCCTCCTCCGCAGGGAACTTCTAGACCGCAAGGGGCGGCTCGTCGAGTGCCCGCTCCGCGCGGCTCCCGCACAGCCTTGGTCTTGGTGGACGAGGCCGCTCAGGGACGCTCCGCGGCCGGGACCTCGCTCCGTTCAGGCATCGCGGCAGACAGCCCCGGCCGGGTCCTACGGGGTCCTTCCCGCCTTTGAAACGCCGTGGCGGGCGGGTCCCGTGTGTCCGGCGCGCTGCAGAGCGGGCTCCGCCATCACCATGGTCACGGCCGCGGCGACGGCGAGCGGCCCGGGACACGGCGGCTCCAGGAGCATCCTTTGGCGCGTGAGTCCAGACGCCTGGGCTGCGCGTGCGCGTGTGCGAGCGCGCTCGGGGCTGGGGGACGGGGACGCTCTTCCCCCCTCAGTTCCCGCCATGCGTGCAGGGGAGCTGGTTGCAAGACCAGAGGCGCCCTGAGGTCCGGCGTGTGTGCGTGTATGTGTGTGCGATGACCTGAGTTCTGGAATTTAAATCTTATTTGAGAGATGACGAGACAATGGGCGCTCCAGGGCCTCCAGCCGCTGCAAACAGACTCCAGACACATGTGCCCCCTTGTGCATCTGGCTTACGTGGGTCCTGGGGACTCGACCCTGGGTCCTTTGGCTTTGCAGGCAGGTGCCTTAAGCGCTAACCCATCTATCACTCCGCTTCTGGCTTTTTTTTTTGGTGGGTACTGTGGAATCAAACCAGATGTGTTAGATTTTGAAGGCAAGTACCTCAACTGCTGAGCCATCTCCCCAGCCCTTAAAATGTTTTATTTTTATGTGTGTTATTGACAACGTCCATAACTATAGACAATAAATTATGTTTACATTTTATAAATTCCTTCCCCCTTCACTTTTTTTCTTTCGCACCTCCACACTCTGGCATATCACCCTCCCCCTCTGTATTAGTCTCTTTTATTTATTTATTTATTCATTATTTTTAAATGTTTAATTTTTATTTACTTATTTGAGAGAGAGAGAGGGAGAGAGAGAGAGAGAAAGAGGCGGTCAGAGGGAGAGCGAGACAGAATGGGTACGCCAGGGCCTCCAGCCACTTGCAGATGCCTGGGCCACTTTGTGCATCTAGCTTTCGTGGGTACTGGGGAATCAAACCTGGGTCCTTCGGCTTTGCAGGCCAGTACCTTAAATGCTAAGCCATCTCTGCAGCCCATTTTTAAATCTTTTTAAGTTTTTATTTTTCATAGACAACTTCCATGATTATAGACAATTTCCCATAGTAATTCCCTCCCTCTCCCCACTTTTCCTTTTGAAACTCCACTCTCCATCATATCCCCTCCCTCTCTCAATCAGTCTCTCTTTTATTTTGATGTCATCATCTTTTCTGCCTATTAAATCTTTTTTTTTAATATTTGTTTATTTTGAGAGAGAGAGAGGCACATAGAAAATAGGCATGCTAGGGCCTCCAGCCACTGCAGTCAAACTCCAGATATATGTGCCACCTTGTGCATCTGGCTTACATGGCTACTGGAGAATCAAACCCCAGACCTTTGGCTTTGCATGCAAGTGCTTTAACCACTAAGCCATCCTTTTTTATTTTGATGTCATCATCTTTTTCTCCTATTATGAAGGTCTTGTGTAAATGTTTTCATTTTTATTGTTTATTTGCAAGGAGGGAAGGGCACACCGGGACCATTGCAAACAAACTGCAGACTCACGTACCACTTTGTGCATTTGGCTTTATGTCTGTTCTAGGGAATCGAACTGGCGTCATCAGGCTTTGCAACACAAGCACTTTTTGCCACTGGGCCATCTCTCCAACCTCTGTTGAGTCCTTTGGATAAGAATTGGGGAGGAGTCTGGAGAGAGGGCTCAGCAGTTAAGGCACTTGCCTGCAAAACCAAAGGACCCAGGTTTGATTCCACCAGGACCCAAACAAGCCAGATGCACAAGGTGACACATGCGTCTGGAGTTCAGTGGCTGGAGGCCTCTCTCAAATAAATAAGTAAAATAATTAAAGAAGAGAAGAAGTGGGGGTTGGAGAGATGGGCTAGTTGTGGAGGTTCCTGCTTGCAAAGCCAAAGGACCCAGGTTAGGTTCCCCAGGACCCATGTAAGCCAGGTACACAAGGTGGTGCATGCGTCTTGAGTTCGTTTTCAGTGACTAAAAACCCAGGCATGCCTATTCTCTTTCTTCCCCTCTCTCCCCACCCCTCTCAAATAAATAAAAATTAAATATGAGCGGTCGGAGAGATGGCTTAGCAGTTAAGCACTTGCCTGTGAAACCTAAGGACCCCTGTTCGAATCTCGATTCCCCAGTACTCATGTAAGCCAGATGCACAAGGCGGTGCATACATCTGGAGTTTGTTTGCAGTGCCTGGAGGCCCTTGGTGCACCCATTCTCTCTCTCTCTCTTTGCCTCTTTCTCTCTCTCTCTCTCTGTCGCACTCAAATAAATAAATAAAAATAAAACAAAAAATTAAATATGAAAAAATAAAGTAGTGGGAAGCGGTGGGTGTCCTTTGTGGTTGAGGACCATTCACTGGTCAGCGTGTCTCCAGCGGGAGCAAAGTGAGGCGATGCTTTCCCGCCCTGCGTCCGCTATATAGGGGCAGTGAGGAACAGGGGAGTCCAGATCTCTCTCAGTGCGAGCGAGCGAGCGAGCGTCCTCTCTGTCCCAGGCTAACCTCTCTTTGAGTCTTATTCCTTCTTTACCACCTGTCACTGAGTTCCACGGATTCTACATCAGAAATACGGCTGCACCCTGCTTCCTCTGACACTGCCGTCAGTTAACTGTAGTCCCTGGCCTGGGCTGTTGTGGTGGATTGCCCTTCACTGTAATTTTTTGTTTGTTTTTCGTTTTTTCGAGGTAGGGTCTCCCTGTAGCCCAGGCTGACCTGGAATTCACTATGTGGTCTCAGGATGACCCCGTTCTCACAGAGATCCTCCTTCCTCTGCCTCCCAAGGGCTGGGATTAAAGGGGTGTGCCACCACGCCAGGCTGCACTCTAAATATTTTTTATTTATTTATTTATTTATTTATTTATTTATTTATTTAAGAGCGGGAAAGAGAATGGGTGCACCAGGGCCTCCAGCCACTGCAAAGGAACTCCAGATGTGTGTGCCCCCTTATGCATCTGGCTTACGTGGGTCTTGAGGAACCGAACCTAGGTCCTTGGGCTTTGCAGGCAAATGCCTTAAAGACTAAGCCATCTCTCCAGCCCTCTTGTTTTTAGTTTTTCAAGGTAGGGTTTCACTCTAGCCCAGACTGACCAGGAATTCACTATGTAGTCTCAGGGTGGCCCTGAACTGACAGTGTTCCTCCTACCTCTGCCTCCTGAGTGCTGGGATTAAAGGCGTGCGCCACCACGCCTGGCCAATTGTTATTTTCTTGCTCAAAACTCATAAGTATTTCTTCTTGTATTTGCTTATGTACCGGTAAATCTTTTGCCTTTCTATAGTGGGCACTGGCCATTCAGACCTGGATGTGGCGCTACAGCATATATATAGTAGCTATGGTTCTCGTGAACACGACCTTTAGATGTTTACATAATTCTCAGTGAGACCAGGTATTAGTTGATGTAAATACGGTGTTAAGAGGGCTGGGGAGTGTTATTGGGGTGGACCTGAATTTACTGCTACAGTGCTTGCTTAGCATGCATAAGGCCCAGAGTTCAATTCCCAGCACCACGTAAAACAAAACGGCACCACGAAGCTCAGAGGCTGGGCATGGTGGGTGACACACATCAGCGTTGAAGAGACTGAGGCAGTAGAATCACACTGAGTTTGAGACCAGCCTGGGCTACAAAGATTGTCTCAGAAAACCACAAAATAATAATAATAATGATGATGGGGCTGGAGAGATGGCTTAGTGGTTAAGGCACTTGCCTGCAAAGCCAAAGGGCTCAGGTTTGATTCCCCAGGACCCACGTTAGCCAGATGCACAATGTGGCGCATGTATCTGGAGTTTGCTTGCAGTGGCTGAAGGCCTGGTGCACTCATTTTCTCTCTCTCTCTCTTTTCTTTCTCTGCCTCTTTCCCAGATAAGTAAAAATAAAATATTTTAAAAATAATAATAATGAGGGCCTGGAGAGATGGCTTGGCGGTTATGCGCTTGCTTGTGAAGCCTAAGGATCCTGGTTGGAGGTTCAATTCCCCAGGACCCATGTAAGCCAGATGCACAAGGTGGCGAGTACATCTGGAGTTCGTTTGCAGTGGCTGGAGGCCCTGGCGCATGCCCATTCTCTTTTTCTCTATCTGCCTCTTTCTCTGGTTGTCGCTGTCAAATAAATAAACAAAAAATATTAACAAAAAGAAAAAGCTGCAAATAACAATAGTAATAATGAGATAATCTAAGCCCCACTTTAAAAAAAGTATTTTATTTATTTATTTGAGAGAGAGAGATACAGAAATAGGCAGGTAGAGAGAGAGAGAGAGAGAATGGGTGCGCCAGGGCCTCCAGCCACTGCAAACGAACTCCAGATGCATGCACCCCCTTGTGCATCTGGCTTACGTGGGTCCTGGAGAATCGAGCCTCGAACTGGGGTCCTTAGACTTCATAGGCAAGTGTTTAACCGCTAAGCCATCTCTCCAGCCCTAAGCCCCACTTTAAAGTAGGGTGTTTGAAGTTGCACCTGACTTGGTACCTAATGGCCGCATTAGTTCCCTGATTTTAATACAAGGTTCTGGAGTGGTTTGTGGTGTTTTTAATAGTAGTAACCATTTGGGCTTATGTATAACTACATGAGCAACGATCTCTCTATATAGATATTCGTGATTAAAGTTAGCAGTCTGTAGGAAAAAACAGGATTTGCATAACTGAAAGAACTGAACTGAATTTGTGATTGAGGAGTTCTGCCTGTTTAATTTTAGGTTTTGGGCTGGAGGACAGTTACGAGTGTCGTGTGGTCAGTGTTGCTTCTGCCCATCTGCACCACGGTGTTCATCGTCTTCGGCAGCATCGACTTTCTTCGTCCTGCGCAGTGGTTGTCAGGTAAGCGATGCTCCGGGAAAGCAAATTTACTGCGCTTAATTCGCACACGGAAACTACGTGTGTTGCAAATTCTTTATTTTTATTGCAATTTTCTTTCTTTTCTTTTTTATTTGTTTATTTATTTATTTATTTTTGGTTTTTGGAGGTAGAGTCTCAGTCTGGCCCAGGCTGACCTGGAATTAACTGTGTAGTCTCAGGGTGGCCTTGAACTCACGGCGATCCTCCTACCTCTGCCTCCCAAGTGCTGGGATTAAAGGCGTGCGCCACCACGCCTGGCATTTATATTTATATATATATATATATATATATATATATATATATATATTTTTTTTTTTTTTCCCCCAAGGTAGGGTCTCACTTTAGCTCAGGCTAACCTGGAATTCACTCTGTAGTCTCAGGGTGTATATTTGCAAGAGAGAATGGACGTGCCAGGGTCTCTAGCTGCTGCAAATGAACTCAAGATTCATGTACCACTTTGTATACCTGGCTTTATGTGGGTAGTGGGGAATTGAACCCAGGTTCTTAGGCTTTGCAGGCAAGTGCCTTTACCACTGAGCCATCTTTCCAGCCCCTAACTTATTTATTTATGTTTTTGGTTTTTCAAGGTAGGGTCTCGCTCTAGCCCAGGCTGACCTGGAATTAACTATGCAGTCTCAGGGTGGCCTCGAACTCATGGTGATCCTCCTACCTCTGCCTCCCGAGTGCTGCGATGAAAGGTGTGCACCACCAAGCCCAGCCCACATGAGAAAAAAAAATATATAGCCAGTTGTGGTGGTGCACGCCTTTCATCCCAGCACTCGGGAGGTAGAGGTAAGAGGATCATTGTTAGTTCAAGGCCAGCCTGTGCTAGAGTGAGACTCTACCTCTAAAAACCAAAAAATAAAAATAAATAAATAAATAAAAATAAAAAGACAAACATTGCCATAGTGAGTTGTTTTTTTTTTTTTTTTGTAACCATACACACACACACACACACACACACACAATTTCAGAGGGAAAGGACAGAGTCAGGCCTCTTGCAGCTGCAAAGAAACTCCAGTTACATGCCCTTCTTCTGTGCATGTGGCTTAACATGGGTACTGGGGAAGTGAAACCAGCCTGTCGGCATTTGTAAGCAAGTGCCTTTATCCACTGAACCATCTCTGCAGCCCCAGAGTAGGTTCTGAAGTCTTTAAAGTCATACCAATGGCTAGGGCACACAAATTATTATTATTATTTAAAAAATATTTTTAGTTTATTTTCTTTTATTTGAGAGAGAGAGAGAGAGGGAGAGAATGGGCATGCCAGGGCTTTCAGCTGCCGTAAACAAACTCCAGATGCATGCGCCCTTTTGTGCATTTGGCTTACGTGGGTCCTGGGGAATTTGAACCTGGGTCTTTTGACTTTCCAGGCAAGCTCCTTAACTGTTAAGCCATCTCTCCAGCCCATAAGTTCTTCAAGTTCTTTTCTTTTCTTCTTTTTTTTTTTTATTGACAATTGTAGACAATATCCCATGGTACTTCCCTCCCTCCCCCCACTTTCCCCTTTGAAACTCCACTCTCCATCATATCCCTTCCCCCTCTCAATCTTTTTTTTTTTTTTGAGGCAAGCCCAACAGACTGGACTTTTTTTTTTTTGTTTTGTTAAATGTGACAGAGAGATATTTGGCACACCAGGGCCTCTGGACACCGTAATTGAACTCCAGACGTGTGTAGCCCCTTGTGTGCATGTATGACATTACACGCTTGCATCACATTGTGCATCTGGCTTATGTGGGACCTGGGGACTCAAACATGGGTCCTTGGGCTTTGCAGGCAAGCGCCTTAACTGCCTAGCCATCTGTACAGCCCCACAAATTCTTTTGAAATCTTTTTTCTCCCACCTCTCAACAATAGTACATTTCTTTTGAGTTTG
>PVKW010047832.1:0-14617 GCA_004027895.1 Orientallactaga bullata | reverse complement strand
GGATCTCTACAATGAGAACTTTAAAAAACTCAAGCGACAAATTGCAGAAGACACAAGGAAATGGAAAGACATCCCATGCTCCTGGATTGGAAGAATCAATATTGTGAAAATGTCAATCTTACCAAAAGCAATCTACACATTTAATGCGATCCCCATTAAAATCCCAATAGCATTCTTCACAGAAATAGAAAAAACAATCTTAAAATTCATTTGGAAACACAAAAAACGTCGAATAGCCAAAACAATTTTGCGCAACAAAAATCAGGCAGGTGGTATAACCATACCCGATTTTAAGTTATACGACAAACCCATAGTAACAAAAACAGCATGGTACTGGCACAAGGACAGACAGGTAGATCAATGGAACAGAATAGAAGACCCAAATATTAATCCAGGCAGCTATAGCCACCTGATTTTTGACAAAAATGCCAAAAATATTCATTGGAGAAAAGATAGCCTCTTCAACAAATGGTGCTGGGAAAACTGGATATCTGTATGTAGAAGGATGAAAATAGATACTTATCTCCATGCACAAGAATCAAGTCTAAGTGGATCAGGGACCTTAATATCAGATCTGAAACTCTGACACTGCTAGAGGAAAAGGTAGGGGAAACCCTTCAACATATTGGCATAAGCAATGACTTTCTGAACATAACCCCAATTGCTCAGGAAATAAAACCACTAATCAACCACAGGGATCTCATGAAATTGCAATGCTTTTGTACAGCAAAGGACACTGTGAATAGAGCAAAGAGACAACCTACAGAAAGTCTTTGCCAGCTATACATCTGACAGAAGATTAACATCCAGAATATACAAAGAACTCAAAAAACAGAACAATAAGAAATCAAACAACCCAGTTAAAAAATGGGTTATGGGGGGGGGGCGGCTGCAAGGATAGCTTAGCAGTTAAGGCACTTGTCTGCAAAGCCAAAGGATCCAGGTTCGATTACCCAGGACCCACATAAGCCAGATGCACAGGGTGGCACATGCGTCTGGAGTTTGTTTGCAGTGGCTAAAGGCCCTGATGCATCCACTCTCTCTCTCTCCCCCCTTTCTCTTTCTCTCTGTCAAAGAAAAAAAAATGGGCTATGGTTCTGGGCATGGTGGTGCATGTCTTTAATCCCAGCACTCAGGAGGCAGAGGTAGGAGGATCATGTGAGTTCGAAGCCACCCTGAGATTACATAATGAATTCCAGGTCAACCTGGGCTAGAGTGAGACCCTACCTCGAAAAACCAAAAAAATAAAACAATAAAAATAAATTTTAAAAAAGGGCTATGGAACTAAGTAAAGAGTTCTCAGAAGAAGAAATACAGTTGGCATATAAACATCTAAAAAAGTGTTCTACATCCTTAGCCATCAGGGAAATGCAAATTAAAACTACTTTGAGATTCCATCTCACTCCTGTCAGAAAGGCTACCATCAAGAAAACAAATGACAATAAGTGTTGGCAAGGATGCGGAAAAAGAGGAACCCTTCTACACTGTTGGTGGGAATGTAATCTGGTCCAGCCATTGTGGAGGTTCTTGAGAAAGCTAAAAATAGATTTACCATATGATCCAGCTGTAGCACTCCTAGGCATATATCCTAAGGACTCGGCTCACTACCTTAGAGATACTTGCACAGCCATGTTTATTGCTGCTCTATTCACAATAGCTAGGAAATGGAACCAGACTAGATGTCCCTCCACAGATGAATGGATAATAAAGATGTGGTACATTTACACAATGGAGTTCTATTCAGCGGTAAAGAAAAATGAAATTTTCTGGGAAATGGATGGATCTGGAAAGGATATACTAAGTGGGATAACCCAGGCTCAGAAAGCCAAATGTTGCATGTTCTCTCTCATGTGGATCCTAGTTACAAATGTGTAGACTTGTGTGAGAGCTGGAACCAAAAATTGGTAGCAGAGGCCAGTAAGCTAGAAAAAGCTCATAACAGAGGGAGGAGAAGGAAGGAGTTAAGGGGATGGTATTGTATATATGAAATAGAAGAACAGATTTTAGGCAGGGGAAAGGCCCAAGCAAGACCAGGGGAAGAGAATGTGTAAAAGAAGGGTTGGGGGAGGGTCACATGCAGAAGCACATGCAGAAGCTATAGATTGTTACTAGAAAATTTTCAGTGCCTGGGATGGAATACCTCCCAGTGAGTTGTTGGCCAGGGAGGTACCTGTTGTCTCCAAAACATTACAGGCTATTGCCAAGACCCTTGGATTCCATTGAGAAACAGATGGTAAGACCCTCTTGCTGAAGACCTCACTTGCCTGGGCAGTAAGGTCACTGAGAAAGCAAGCTGGTGCTGAGCAGAAAACCTTCTCCCTGTAGACCAGCCAATTGAAAGGTGGAAAAAGCTGCAATGCATGCAGCCATATGGGAGACAGAAATCATCAGTGGTGAAAACAGTGGACACTGAATATTCAAGTTTGGCCAGACAGGCCAAATGACTGAACAGGTGCAATAGTGGCATGTCAGCTCTTGGGGAAACCAACTGCTCCCTAATTGGATTGAAGGCCCACTCTATGGGAGGGAATACATGCCTGGTACTGAAAAACCTAAGCAAAAGTCTATGGCAGGGGAGGTCATGAGCCTTAGGGGTATAAAGCCTGTGCTTGTCTGGATAAATGTATATATTATTCCCACCAGACTGTCCTGAAAGCACTACACTTAATGTTCATATTCACATATTAATGCTACTCTCACTTCTGGTTAGAGAACCTTTTCTTTTCAGATGGCGATGACCATTGGGATGACCCAAAAGGCAACATAGTGCTGAGAAGAAGGGACGGAGAAGTGTTCGGCACTGAAACACCTCTATCACACCCTCCAAGGCTCAGGTTCCATAATGTTCTGTTATGGGGAGGTGTTCACGTGCCTCCACTTCTCCCCTACCCCCTAACAATATGCAGTTAATTAACAGTTGCTGACAGAGATTTTCTTTCTTTCTTTCTTTCTTTCTTTCTTTCTTTCTTTCTTTCTTTCTTTCTTTCTTTTTTTGGTTTTCCACGGTAGGGTCTCACTCTAGTCCAGGCTGACCTATAATTCACCATGTATCCTCAGGGTGGCCTTGGATTCATGGCAATCCTCCTACCTCCGCCTCCTGAGTGCTGGGATTAAAGGTGTGCACCACCACGCCCGGCCCAGAGAGATATTTTTCTTCAGTGGTTTAGCCTCCTGTAAGTAGTCCATGGTCCTGTAAGTAACTCTAATTCAACTCATTGGTTTACCAAACTACACTTGGGTGGAATCATTTATTTGTTTCTGTCATTGGTGCCCTATCTGTGGTGAGATGTCTATTCATGTTACCTCAGCAAAAGTTCATACAACACCCAGGCTGGCCTCAAACTTGCTATGCATCTGAGGCTCATGTTTGTTTGTTGTTATTCTTTTTTTAAGGTAGGCTCTTGCTCTGGCCCAAACTGACCTGGAATTCACTATGTAATCTCAGGGTGGACTTGAGCTCACAGCAATTTTCCTACCTCTTCCTCCTAAGTCCTGGGATTAAAGGTGTGTGCCACCACACCCCAGCTTTTTTTTTAAATTTTTATTTCTTTTTAATGTTTTAAAAATATTTTATTGCCGGGCGTGGTGGCGTACGCCTTTAATCCCAGCACTCGGAAGGCAGAGGTAGGAGGATCGCCGAGAGTTCGAGGCCACCCTGAGACTACATAGTTAATTCCAGGTCAGCCTGGACCAGAGTGAGACCCTACCTCGCAAAATAAAAAAAAAATAATAATAATAATAAAATATTTTATTTATTTATTATTTATTTGAGAGAGAGAGAAAGAAAGGCAAATAGAGAGAATGGGCATACCAGGGCCTCTAGCCACTGCAAACGAAATCCAGACACATGCGCCACCTTGTGCATCTAGCTGATGTGGGTACTGGGGAATAAAACCTGGGTCCTAGCCAGGTGTGGTGGCACACGCCTTTAATCCCAGCACTCGGGAGGCAGAGGTAGGAGGATTGCCATGAGTTTGAGGCCACCCTGAGACTACATAGTGAATTCCAGGTCAGCCTGAGACAGAGTGACACCCTACCTCAAAAAGCCAAAAAAAAAAAAAAAAAAAAAAAACCTGGGTCCTTAGGCTTTGAAGGCAAATGCCTTAATGGCTAACCATTTCTTCAGCCTTTTTTTTTTTTTATGGTTTTCGAGGTAGGGTATTACTCTAGCCCAGGATGACCTGGAATTCACTATGCAGTCTCAGGGTGGCCTTGAACTCTCAGTGATCATCCTATCTCTGCCTCCCCAGCGCTGGGATTAAAGGCGTGTGCCACCATGCCTGACTGTTATTTTTTTTTTTAAGGCAGGGTCTCATTCTAGCTAAGGTTGACCTGAAACTCACTCTGTAGCCCAGGCTGGCCTTGAACTTAGAGCAATCCTCCTACATCAGCCTTCAGAGTGTTGGCATCAAAGTGTGAGCCAGCCAGGCATGGTGGCACACACCTTTAATCCTAGCACTTGGGAGGCAGGGGTAGGAGGATTACCGTGAGTTCGAGACCACTCTGAGACTACATAGTGAACACCAGGTCAGCCTAGGCTACAGTGAGACCCTACCTCAAAAAACCAAAAAAAAAAAAAAGTGTGAGCCATCATGTGCAGGTTGAACATTTTGTTTTTATTTATTTATCTATTAGAGACAGAGAGAAGGAGAGAGAGAGAGTGAGAATGGCTCAGCAGGACTTCTAGCCACTGCAAATGAACTCCAGACGCATGTGCCACTGTGTGCATCTGGCTTACGTGGGTCTTGGAGAATCGAACCAGGGTCCTTAGGCTTCGCAGGCATGTGCCTTAAACGCTAAGCCATCTCTCCAGCCCCCCAGCTTGAACTTTTTAAATACAGTCTTTAATAGTTTATCCTTCCTTATCTTGAATTCTTGATTCTCCTGCCCTTGCCTCCCAAGTGCTAGGATTATAGGCACGTACCACCACACCTGGCTTGTTTTCCACTTCCCTTCCTTCTCTTCCTCATCCTTCCTCCTTTCTTTTCCTTGCCTCCTTTCTTTTTCTCTCTCTTCCTTCCTTTTGTTCTCTCCTTTGTCTCCCTCATCTCCTGCACCCTCCCCATTCTATCTTTAGCAGTGCTGGGGACAGAAACAAGCTCCCCAAATATTCTGTGCAAGTACTGTACCACAGAGCCCCTCGTCTGTCCTAGGGGTTTCTTCTTTGTGTATCTTATACCTTTGTACAACATCTCCCATCCCCTCACATGTGCGCCACTCTAGGGCCCACTTTGCAGTTGTCACTTCACACCTATGAACACCATTATCAACATGTGTGACTAACCAGACCAGCAGTGTCACCAAGCAGAAGAAGATATTCCAGTTTAGATTCCCCACCTCCCATCTCTTGACCACATGAACTGGTGAGTAGTTTCCATAGGTACCAGGGAAAGGGACAAAGGTAGGTTGAAAAAGATTCATTGTAGGCGGGCATGGTGGCTCATGTCTTCAACCCCAGCACTCAGGGGCTAAGGTAGGAGGCTAGAGGGTAGAGTTCAAGCCCAGTCTGGACTACAGAGTGAGTTCCAGGTCAGCCTGAGCTAGAATGAATCCCTACCTTAAAAAAAGAAAAAAAAAACCACAAAACAAAGATTCTTTGAGTCTCACAGCCAATATGAGCTTCTCCTTTTCCCCTTAACTTCGTAATTAAACATCTTATCCAAAGGACAGGAACTCTTTATTTATTTTTATTTTTAAAGAATTTTTTAGCCAGGCGTGGTGGTGCACGCCTTTAATCCCAGCACTTAGGAGGCAGAGGTAGGAGGATCGCCGAGAGTTCGAGGCCACCCTGAGACTACATAGTTAATTCCAGGTCAGCCTGGACCAGAGTGAGACCCTACCTTGCAAAGCCAAAAAAAAAAAAAAAAAAAAAACCCAAAGAAACAAAAAAGAATTTTATTTTATTTTTATTCATTTATTTGAGTGAGAGAGGGTGAGAGAGAGAGAGAGAAAGAATGGGTGTGCCACTGCAAACAAACTCCAGATGCAATTGCCACCATGTGCATCTGGTTTACATGGGTTCTGGGGAGTCAAACCTGGGTTCTTAGGCTTTGCAGGCCAGCATCTTAACCACTAAGCCATCTCTCCAGCCCGGGAACTCTTTTTTTTTTTTTTTTTTTTGGAGAGAGACACAGAGAGAGAGAGAGAGAGAGAGAGAGGGAGTGGGAGACAGCTAGAGATGGGCGCACCAGCAGTCTCTCAGACACTGTGAACGAACTACAGATGTGTGCGCCCTCTTGTGGTCAAGTGCGGCATTGCGCCCTTGCATCACTTTGCATCTGGCTAAACGTGGGACCTGGAGATTGGAACCAGCGTTCTTAGGCTTAGGAGGCAGGCGCCTTAACCACTAAGCCATCTCTCCAGGCCTCTTTTTTTTTTTTTTTTTGGTTTTGCAAGGTAGGGTCTCACTCTGGTCCAGGCTGACCTGGAATTCACTATGTAGTCTCAGGGTGGCCTCGAACTCTCGGTGATCCTCCTACCTCTGCCTCCCAAGTGCTGGGGTTAAAGGCGTGCGCCACCACGCCCGGCTCAGCCCTCTTTTTTTTTAAAAAGAATTGCCACATTCAGAACCCTGTCTGCCCTTTTTATTTATTTTAGATATTTATTTATTTATTTGTTTATTTAGTTGTTTTTTCAAGATAGGGTCTCACCCTAGTCCAGGCTGACCTGGAATTCACTCTTTAGTCTCAGGATGGCCTCGAACTCACAGTGATTTTCCTACTTCTGTCTCCTGAATGCTGGGATTAAAGCTGTGCGCCACCATGCCTGGCTTTTTATTTGTTTTTGTTTTTGTTGTTTTTAATTTGAGAGAGAATGGATGTGTAGATGCATCAGGGCCTTCTGCCACTGCAAATGAGCTCCAGACACATGTGCCACTTTGTGCATCTGGCTTTATGTGGGTACTGGAGAATTGATCCCAGGCTATCAGGCTTTGCCAATAAGCACTTTAACTACTGAGTCATCTTTCCAGCCTTTTCTTTCTACCCTTTTAAAACATATGTTCCCCTAGGAACCAAACTTTGATTGCCAGTTATTATTAATATGTGTCTTATTATGTAGTCCAAGATGGCTTCAAAGGTAGGATTCTCCCTCCTCAACTGCTTGAGTAGCTCAGATTATAGGCATGTGCCACAGAATATATTATTATGTTTTTAAAAATATTTTTATGAGCCTATCTTTATTGCATTGAACTTATGGGCAATCAGGGTATGACATAGTGAATGCTGGGTAATTTTTGCTAAAAATAAGCACCATTTGGTCATGAATAGATGTATTTGGGAATCCCAAAATGGAGCCTCAGGCTGGGAAGATTGCTCAGTGGTTAAAGATGCTTGTTTGCAAAGCCTGCCAGCCTGGATTCAATTCCCAAGATGCCCATAAGCCAAATGCAAAATAAATAAATAAATAAATAAATAAATAAAGTGGTACAAGTTCATTTGTAGAGGCAAGACACCCTGATGTGTCCTCCCCTTCCCATCTAGAGAGATGGCTTAGCAGTTAGGACACTTGCCTGTGAAACCTAAGGACCAAGGTTCAATTCCTCTCAAACCCGCATAAGCCAGATGCACATGGTGGTGCATGTGCGCCCATTCTTTCTCTCTCTCCATATGGAGAGAGAGAGAGTTTAGTGTGTGTTCAAAACATGTTTAGAATTAAGTGAAAATTTTAAAAATAAGATAATGGAGCCGGGCGTGGTGGTGCATGCCTTTAGTCCCAGCACTTGGGAGGCAGAGGTAGGAGGATTGCCATGAGTTCGAGGCCACCCTGAGACTATAGTGAATTCCAGGTCAGCCTGGACTACAACGAGACTCTACCTTGAAAAAAAATGAGATAATGTAACCGGGCGTGGTGGTACAAGGCCTTTAGTCCCAGCACTTAGGAGGCAAAGGTAGGAGGATTGCTGTAAGATCAAGGCCGGCCTGAGACTAATTCCAGGTCAGCGTGGGCTAAGATCAAAACCCAACCTCAATATTCTGAAGGGACTGTTCCCCTGGAATTGGCCCCTGTGCATGAGGAGCATGTGTCTGCCCTTGATGAACCCCCTGGTGTCTTTGAAGAAGTCTTTACCACTGTGATGACTACCTCTGCTCAGGAGACAGTGTTGGCCTCTTGGGCCAGAATCACATCCAGTGCTGGGCAGATGGAGGAAGCGAAGGCTGAGGTACCACCAGAGGTCTATGATGTCAGGTGGTGTTCGGTCCATGGGAGGAGTCTGCCTGTGGACTGCAATGGTTAGGTGCGGCTGAAGTTTCACGCCGGACAAGCCTGGGTACCTCTAAAGAAAGATCAAGTTAGAATCCTCTTCTTGCTTCCTGCCTGCACATTTCCACCCCACACCTGGAGGACAATATCCTAGGCCCCAAATGTGTTCACGGGAACAAGATCTTAATGAAGAGCCGCCAGTGAGCTTGGAATATCAGGGGAAAGAGCACATGTGTGGTTTTAGCTGTATTTTCTTGTAGCATGGCCTCCATTACTGCAGCCATGACCGAGACTGCTGGAAATCCCAAGGCTGATGCGGCCCTCTCAGATGCCCACCTCACCAAGAAACTGTGGACCCATGTTCAGTAGCCATGTAACTATAAGCATCTTAAAAAAAAAAAAAGCCACTTAGGCCACCAAACCCTCAACAGAGTCACATTTGAGTTTACTGCAATGGCTGTGAACACTGGCTATACCTGGACACTGTTGGGTGAAGACAAGGATGTGGCCTACATGTTTCTGCTCCAAGCAGGTCCTGGAGCATGGATACAGGGTCACCAAAACCTGTCAGTTGCTCGTTCTGTCCCCAGCACAGAAGGGTAAGCAGCTGAAGCAACAGGTGCAGTCGTGTAAGCTGTCCACTGAACGGCTCCACCTAAGCCTGCAGCTGCCATCCCCTCCTCACTGACTCCTCTCCTGTGTTGTATTGTCTGTGTTAGCATGTAGTGTTCACATTTGTTTTATACTGTTGCAAAATATACCGGGTCTGATTTCTGGATTTAAAAAAACCCAACTTGGGCTGGAGAGATGGCTTAGTGGTTAAGGTATTTGCCTGCAAAGCCAAAGGATTCCAGTTCCATTCTCCAAGACCCACATAAGCCAGATGCACAAGGGGGCACATGCGTCTGGAGTCTCTCTCTCTGCCTCTTTCTCTCTCTCAAGTAAATAAATAAATAAACTATATTAAAAAAAAAACAAAAAAAAACAACCTAAGGGGGGCGGGGGGGGAGGCTGGGCGTGGGGTGCACGCCTTTAAACCCAGCACTCAGGAGTCAGGTAGGAAGATCACTGTGAGTTCGAGGCCACCCTGAGACTACATAGTGAATTCTAGGTCAGTCTGGAGTAGAGTGAGACTCTACCTCAAAAAACAAAACAGAAAGATAATGGAGAGCCAGGCGTGGTGGCGCACACCTTTAATCCCAGCACTCGGGAGGCAGAGGTAGGAGGATCGCCACAAGTTCGAGACCACCTTGAGAATACATAGTGAAGTCCAGGTCAGCCTGGGCTAGAGTGAGACCCTACCTCAAAAAAACAAAACAAAACAAAAAGCCGGGCGTGGTGATACATGCCTTTAATCCTAGCACTTGGGAGGCAGAGGTAGGAGGATCACTGAGAGTTCGAGGCCATCCTGAGACTACATAGTGAATTCGAGGTCTGCCTGAGCCAGAGTGAGACCTTACCTCCAAAAAAAAAAAAAAAGAAAAATTAATAAGAAAAAAGAAAAGAAAATAGAAATGACCTTATAAAATGGAATTTCAGCCGGGTGTGGTGGTGCATGCCTTTAATCCCAGCACTTGGGAGGTGTATGGCACAATACAGGCCTGGTCCTAGCCAGACCGCATGGCAGAAGACAACAAGAAGTGGCTTCTGTAAAAATGGCGTTTTGCGCAGGCTTGATGTGACAACAGTTACAGCCCCATGCTCGCGAGAAGCCTACTACGAGATGTCCCTGTCCAGAGACAAGCTGTCATTGGTCACCGAAAGGGGACCGCCCCATACAAGAATTAACAGCCCCTTAAAACCCAGGTGCACTTCCTGAATAAATGAGTTTGTGGATTCTCGCTCCGCTTTCACCCAACTCCCGGAGTCTGTGTCGTGACTCCGCGCTGCTCACCCCAATTCGGCAGAGACCCTATCATCCCTCCTGAGCTGGCCTTGGGGGGGACCCCAACATCTGGCGCCTGAACAGGGACCCTCTGCCCCGACGTCAGTGTTAGCGAGACACCCCATCCGTGACCCCCTGCCCCATCAGCATCTGGCGAGATGCCCCGTTGAACGTCCCGTGAGCCGGTGAGCAGCCCCCTCGGCGTTTGGCAGAACTGACTCCTGCTGGCCTTCACCAGCCTCCTGCTTCTTTTTTTTTTTAATTAATTAATTTTTTAAATCTTTTTTTATTGACAACTTCTATACTTACATACAAAAAATGCATGATATTTCCCTCCCCTGCCCCCATACCCCTTTAGAACTCCAATCTCCATCATATCCCTTCCTTCTCTCCATTAGTCTCTCTTTTAATTTGATGTCATCATCTTTTTCTTCTATTATGAGGGTCTTGCGAAGATATTGCTAGGCACTGCAAGGTCATGGATATCAAGGCCAATTTCTGTCTGGACAGTTGCATTGTAAGGAGTCGTACCCTTCCTTTGGCTCTTCCATTCTATCCGCCCCCTCTTCCACAATGGGCCCTGAGCCTTGGAGGGTGTGACAGAGATGTTTCAGTGCTGGGCACTCCTCCATCCCTTCTTCTCAGCACTATGTTGCTTTTTGGGTTATCCCAGTGGTCATCGCCATCTGAAAAAGAGAAGCTTCTATAACCAGAAGTGAGAGTAGTGTTAATATGTGAACACTAACATTAAGTGTAGTGCTTTCAGGGCAGCTTGGTGGGAATAATATATACATTTAGCCAGACAAGAGCAGGCTTTATACCCCTAAGGCTCATGACCTCCCTCCTGCTTCTCTTTCTCCATGATCCCTGCTGAGTCTTTCCCACTAGGTCATGATGTCATTCAGCAAAGCTGTGGCCATATTCATGGGCCTGGAATTCTGAACTGTTGACTTGAGTTCAGTGAGTTTGACAATTCTGGGAAGCAGGTGACTGAGTCCTTCAGTTGCTAGGCTTTGGCTTTGGTTGTCACATCTGTGACAAATGGACTCAATCTTTTCCCATCGACCTGAATACCCTCCTGAGAACTTAACCATCCTTCTTGTTGGCTAGCCAAGGTCTTCTCTTCATTCAGGTACTAAAGGCAGTAGCCACTCTGGTTTTAAACAATGTTCAAGTAGCCAGCAGGATTGAGGAAGCTCACCTCATTTCCCTTTAATCAGAGAGAAAAACAGACAGAGGGAGAGAAAAGGGGAATTTTGTTTGACTTTTTTTTATTTTTAAAATATATTTTGGGCTGGAGAGATGGCTTAGTGGTTAAGGCGCCTGCCTCCTAAGCCTAAGAACACTGGTTCCAATCTCCAGCGGTTCCAATCTCCAGGTCCCACGTTTAGCCAGATGCAAAGTGACGCAAGGGCGCAATGCCGCACTTGACCACAAGGGGGCGCACACATCTGGATTTCGTTCACAGCAGCTGAGAGACTGCTGGTGCGCCCATTTCTGTCTCCCTCTCCCTGTCTATCTCTCTCTCCAAAAATAAATAAAAATAAAAAAAAATTTTAAATATATTTTAGGGCTGGAGGGATGGCTTAGCGGTGAAGGCATTTGCCTGCAAAGCCAAAGGACCCAGGTTCAATTCCCCAGGACCCATGTAAGCCAGATGCACAAGGTGGCACATGTGCCTGGAGTTCGTGACAGCAGCTGGAGACCATAGTGCGCCCATTCCCTTCCTGTCTTTCTCTCTCTCTAACCCCCTTTCTCTCTGTCAATTAAAAAATAAAAATAAAATTATGTATACATATATATATATAATTTATTTGAGAGAGAGAAAGAGGCAGAGAGGAAGAAAGAGAGGGAGAGAATGGGCATGCCAGGGCCTCCAGCCTCTGCAAACAAACTCCAGATGCATGCAACCCCTTGTGCATCTGGCTTGTGTGGGTCGTGGAGAATTGAACCAGGATCCTTTGGCTTTGCAGGCAAACGCCTTAACTGCTAAGCCATCTCTCCAGCCAGCCCCCCCCTTTTTTTTGAAATAGGGTCTCACTCTAGCCCAGGCTGACCTGGAATTCACTATGTAGTCTCAGAGTGGCCTTAAATTCACAGGGATTCTACCTCAGCCTCCCCCGTGCTGGGATTAGAAGTGTGTGCAGCCACACCCAGCTAGTTTTTTGTTTTAAATTACAGGGTCACATTTTAATTCCTGAAATTTACAGTTTAACATTAATAGCACCACATATATAGAAAAGGTGCAAAACAAATACAGTGGATTTTTTTTATTTTTTATTTTTCTAGGTAGGGTCTCACTCAAGACCAGGCTGACATGGAATTAACTATGTACTCTCAGGGTGGCTTTGAACTCACAGCAATACTCCTCCCTCTGCCTCCCAAGTGCTAGGATTAAAGGCATGGGCCACCACACCCATCACAAATTATTTTTTGGGGGGTGATTTTTAACTTGAATTTCTCCTAACTCTGCCTCTCAAGTGCTGGAATTAAAGGTGGTGTGCACCACCACACCCAGCTCTGTTTTGATTTTTTGAGAATCTCATCCTGTAGCCAGCCTGGCCTATAACTCACTGTGTAGCCCAGACTGACCTTCAACTCATGAGTAATCCTCCTGCCTCAGACTCCTGCGTGCTGGGAAGACAGCATGAGGCATCATGCTTAGCAAAATATATTTCTTTCTTTCTTTTTCTTTCTTTTTTTTCTTTCTTTTCTTTCTTTCTTTTTTTTTTTTTTTTACTTTTTTTGAGGTAGGGTCTCACTCTAGCCCAGACTGACCTGGAGTTCACTATGTAGTCTCAGGGTGGCCTAGAATTCACAGTGATCCTCCTACCTCTACTTCCCAAGTGCAACACTATGCCCAGCTTGATTTTTTTTTTTCTTTCTAGAAACAAGGTCTTGCTGTGGTTAGGCTTGAGATCAAGATCCTCCTGCCTCAGCCTTTTGAGTGTTGGGATTATAGATTTTCACCAACACTCCTGGGTTAACATTGTTTTTTTTCATGTGTATATTTGTGTGGGGGGGGGTGGTATGCATATGTATGTTTGTATGTGGATGGGTGGCTTGCATGAATATGTGTATGTGCATGTAGAGACGGGAGGTCCAGCTCACAGATTACAGGTGTATGGTATCACAACCAGCTTCTTTACATGGGTGCTGGGAATCCATGCTTGCATGGTAAGTACTTTACCCACTAAACTATTGCCCTGGCCACCTCCTGTTTTCACTTTTAATTCTGAAATACTAATAAATTCATATGAAGTTGCAAAAACAAATAGTACAAATAGGCTTCATATAGCATTTAAATAGTTTCTCCTATCATATCTATTGTATATAATGTATATTATTGTTATATAATATATGCTATATATAATATCAAAAGAAGGAATTTGACATTGGAATATTCTACCAATTTTACATGCACTCATTTATATGTGTATGTCTATGCAATTTTAACACATGTGGATTTATGTAACAGCTATAACCAAGATTCAGAAATGTTCTCTCAGCACAAAAAGCCAGACACTAACCCTTTATGATTCTTACCCCTGATCATTGTCCCCCTGGAAACCAGTTAAAAAAAAAAAAAGCCAGGTGTAGTGGCACATGCCTTTAATCCCAGCACTCGGGAGGCAGAGGTAGGAAGATCACTGTGAGTTTGAGGCCACCCTGAGACTACATAGTGAATTCCAGGTCAGCCTGGGCTAGACTGAGACCCTACCTAAAAAAAAAACAAAACCTTTTTTTTACCTATTTACTTATTTGTGAGTGTGGTGGTTTGATTCAGGTGTCCCCCATAAATTTAGGAGTTCTGAATGCTAGGTTGCCAGCTGATGGAAATTTGGGAATTAAAGCCTCCTGGATTCAGTGTATTGTTGAGGGCGGGCTTATGGGTATTATAGTCAGTTTCTCCTTGCCAGTGTTTGGTACATTCTCCTGTTGCTGTTGTCCACCCTCTGCTCACGCCATCAGTTTCCCTGTCATGATGGAGCTTCCCCTCAAGTCCCTAGGGCAAAATATACCTTTTTTCCCACAAGCTGCTCTTGGTCGGGTGTTTCCTGCCAGCAATGTGAACCTGACCGCAACAGCAGGTCTTGTGTACGCAGCATCAGCGAGATCATCAATGCAATAGCCACTTAATTTCTGGAAGACAGTGTTCCAAAGCACTCCTCTCCCTCATTTGGCTCTTATATGCATGTTTTTTTTGTTTTTTTTCTTCAAGGCAGGGTCTCACTTTAACCTAGGCTGACCTGGAATTCACTATGTAGTCTCAGGATGGTCTCGAACTCACAGTGATCGTACTACCTCTGCTTCTGTCTCTCTGCTTGCAAATAAATAAATAAGTTTTAAAAACCATAAATATTTAGAGGGCAATTTGATGGGCATTCTGAAATGGGAGGGGAAGCAGCTCTGCTCTCACCGCTAAAACTGCAGCAGGAGAGCACAGCTCCATTCTGCTGAATTGAATTCTTAGAGAACGACAAAGAATTGTCATCTCCAAGCCAAGCCGGAACCATCAAAAAGTCGTAG
>PVKW010047831.1:0-14617 GCA_004027895.1 Orientallactaga bullata | reverse complement strand
ATATATTTATAAAACAAAGATTATTGTAGTTCTGAACTTCCTGTTTTAAAATATAATATTTATATAATTTATATTTGTATATATATGTATGACCTTCTGAAAATTAGGCTTTTAGATTAGATTTTTGGTATTATATTTGAATTCCCTTCCATGAACACAGCCTCAAATTCAATCAGACTACAGTTTATTAACTCCACAATACAAGTCACTATTGTATTACTGGGTTATCTTGCTTGGCTGGCCAGTTATTTAGTTCATAAGATTCTTAGCTGGTTAAGATTCTTGATGACTTTTCTCCACCAGAAGCCTGCATAGCACTTTCTAGCACTATGACAGGGCTTCAGTGCCAGCTTGATTTCTCAGTATCTTGAAAGTAGTTCATTTGGTCTTTTCAGTAATGGGGTTTTATATTCTAGATCTAGTTGGGAACCAAGAGCATTGATAGTAGCCTGTATTATTGTGGTGAGAGAATGGTCTCCCTCACCAATAATTCTTTGGGAGATTTCCCAACCCAGGCACTGGGATTTTTCTGTAACCATACATGGTTTAAATTTTACTTTTAGTTATCTAAAAAAATAAGTAGGTTTCCATTTAGTTTATTTATATCATCTTTGATTAACCTGTTACTTACGCCACAATGACCAAAAAGTCATTAACCTATAGTTAAATATCTCAAAAGTAAAAGCATTAAAAAAAAAAACATTGTAAATCACTCATAAAGTACATTAACTTTTTTCAAGTTACACTGAATAAAATTGGAATGAATCTTTCAAGTAGCAATCTGACTGGCAAATTGATTTCTATGTACCACTACTGTGGTAGTCCTTAGGTTATTATGTTTTCTCCTATGTCCATTTAAAAAAAATTACTATTTTATTTTTACTCATTAGAGAGAGAGAGAAAAAATGGACATGCCAAAGCCTCTAGCCATTGCAAATGATCTCCAGACACATGCGCCACCTTGTGCATCTGGCTTACGTGGGTACTAAGGAATCTGGTCTTGAACTCATTGTGATCCTCCTACTTCAGCCTCCTGGGTGCTGCCATTAAAGGCATTTGCCACCATACCCAGCTCACAAAGCTTCTTTTAATGACACTCTTGTTTTCCTTGGCTATAATTTTTTTTCTCTTTTTCTAATGGAAGCCAGTACTGAATTTTTATGACACCAAAACATCCATTACAAAAAACTTTTAGAGATGTTTTTATTCATTTTTTAATATATAGTTTCTTTATTAAGTATAAACTTTGTAGGGATACATATCATGTTTTGGTAACATTATTTCCTTCCTCCATGTACTCACTCCACTGAGGGCCCTCCTTAGTGGTATTGGTGGTATTCACCATGGAATTGTGGGTTGTGAGTTGTGAGAGCAATAGTCATTCATTGTAGGGAAGGAGGCAATGTCTCTGGTGTGTGTGTAGGATATGTGGCATCTGTGTACAAAAGTGCTCATCCTGGGCTGGAAAGATGGCTTAGAGGTTAAGGCACTTGCCTGAGAGGATAAGGACCCATGTTTGACTCTCTAGATCCCACATAAGCCAGACACACAATGTAACGCAAGAACACAAGGTTGCACACGTGCAGAAGGTGGCTGTCCCGGCCAGCAGGTACAAGTCAACCTGAAACTCGAAGAGGGGAGTGGGGATTGAAAAGACAAGACACAAGGAATGTAGTCAAGCCTAATCCGGGTCAAGACTCAAAGTTTATTGCAGAAGTCTCAGCTAATATATTAATAAAGAAAACAAAGAAGCTCCTGAGAGCAGAGACCTTGTTCCAGTTACACAGCTGCACAAGGAGAGAACCTCAGATAAATGTGTATCAATGATATTCCTTGTGGCTAAACACCCTGACCTTCATAAACTTTCTCATCAGGTTGGAAAATGTTACAATCTTTGTCTCAGCAAACTTTCTTAAAGCCTTAGGCTGTCAGCCAAGTATTTTGTACAAAAGGCAAGTTATTTCACTATGGTTCCACACTTCCCCCTTCTTTATAATTTAAAAATAGTCTCTTTGGGATACCCTGTCTTAGGTTGGGGTCTTTATTGTTCCTTTGTATCCATCATGGAAGACACACCCTGGTCTGAGATGTGTTTTTTTCTTAGGTTGATAAGAACTCAAGACCACTCTACCCATCTCTGGCTATACTCACATTATATTGGAGATGGGGAAGTTCTTAAATGGAGACTATGTAGTTGAATCTGTAAGAAGGTAAGTTGAGGTGCCAAATATTGTACAACACAGGGCAATAAAAGACAGCCAAGGACAATCATACCAATAATTATGGCAATAGCTATACTGTGCTGAAACATGTTAGTCCAAGAGGGAAACATCCTCCTAAGATTAATAAGAATATCATTAGCTGTTTGTGCAGCATTAAAGTGTAAAGGTTCAGCATCTTGTATATTCATGTTATCTTTATGCAGATGTAATAAATCAAGGGAAAGTTTTGTATTATGCCATAGACCCCTCAAACGGGCCTTTAAATGTCCCCAATCTGATGTGTTCCGATCATATTTCATATTTGTAACACAAATCCAATTATATGATGCATGACATTTGAAAGACCCTCATAATTTTAACCCTTGTATTTTATCTCCCAGATACATAATCATGTCATATAAAGCATTTAATCTATGTTTTATTTTTTCATCAATACGTTCTTGTTCTTCCCAAGAACTAGTGTTATTGTGAGTCAAATCATTAATGAATTGTGCCGCCTGAACTTTCTGAGTTAAAGCCACAGTAGCAGTAGTAAGCGATACAAGCATAGGAATTAAAGTAACAAAACCAAAAATAGCAAAACCCATTTTCCTGCTTGTACAGGTTATAACATTTTTAATTTCTTTCAATATTTGTAACCCCTTCTCAGTAAACCAAGGAACGGATATATTCACAGGGACCATCAGAAATGCAGGTCGATAAACAATCAAACAATAATACAATTAGACAAATTGCAATTGATGCATGTGACATAATAATGTTGTCCTTTCATAGTTACATTCATTTTTCCACTAACAATAGCATAGGGGGCAGCTACACAAGCAGTGACATGTCCATAAATGGAGCATGTACATATTACCTTGTTGTTAAAGATCTTGCATCCTGGAGGAGCATGTTTAGGTAAAGGAGTGGGATGATAACTAGAACCTTTTTCTTTTATAGAATCCATAATGCAGCTATTTTCCAAACGTATGTCTGAGGATGACCTTTTGTAGTAAACCACAGTCCTGTTGAATGTCCCTTGTCTCAGTCCTCAGAATTAGTCTGAGGTGCTTCTTCAGTTCCTCCAATTTGATTACCTGACCAATCCAAAACTGTGAAATCACTGCCTGCATGAAATTGCATGGGCTTATCAGCTCTGCATCTTCTCCAAAGTAAAGTCTTATTACTGAACCTTAACTCTTTTAAGCAACATGTAAATTCTGCAGGAGGGAGGTGTTCTTCTGTAGACAAGTTACCTTTTAGCTGTCGCCATCAAGCGTTACCACATTGTCTTCTCACTCTGATTGTATAGCTTTCATAAACTGAGAGGCAGCCAGGAGTGCTGACATTTTTACTAAAGCATATAGGAAATCCTTTCCCTTGCCCACAGAATTTAAAAGAATGATACAATGGATTTGATATAGAAATTCCAGGAAGTCCTAACAGATCGGAGTCATTCACAAATATTTGAACTTTAGGATGATGCCATGACACAGTATGTAATAAAGGTGGATCAGTAACATATGCCCAATAAACTTCACTCAGCGCTGGAACCATCAGGCTGCACATCAGGATTGGCAATAGCAGTATCCACTTGACAGACCAATCTTTCTGGTAGCCATCGTGCAGCATCATTCTCCTGGGAGAAAACACAAACATGACCTCATCCCATATTAATACAGGGTCGGGTCCATGCCATGAACTATCCATAGGATCTTTCCATTTTACTAGAGCCAAGGTCGTTTTAGTCTGAGGATGCCAAAACCTGTCTGCTGCAGAACATCTGTCATTGTCTAAAATTTAAAAATTTAAAACAAATAAAGGGTGTAATAAGAAATTCTTTGGAGAGGAAGGATACCATTCCCTTTTTTTTATTTTAAAAAGTTGATTTTTGAGCCGGGCGTGGTGGCGCATGCCTTTAATCCCAGCACTCGGGAGGCAGAGGTAGGAGGATCGCCAAGAGTTCGAGGCCACCCTGAGACTACATAGTTAATTCCAGGTCAGCCTGGACCAGAGTGAGACCCTACCTTGCAAAACCAAAAAAAAAAAAAAAAAAAAAGAAAAAGTTGATTTTTTAAGGCTCCATGAGCACACTTTACCATACCTTGTTTTGGGGGATTATAAACAATTTTTGTTTTATTTTGAATAGAAAACTGAATCATTATCTGTTTTAATTTGTTTAGGAATACCAATCATAGAAAAACAATACAAATAATGTTGAATAACATGTTTTGTTGTTGTTTTTTGTTTGTAGAGTAGCAATGATAAATCCTGGAAATGTATCAATAGTAGCATGTACATATTTTAGTTTACCAAATTTTGAAATATGGGTAACATTTATTTGTCATATTTGATTAGGCAAAAGTCCCTGAGGATTGACTCTAAAATGAGGAACTGGATGAAGCAAAGGACATACAGGACAATTTTTAACTATGTGTCATGTGGCATTTAGTGAAATGTCAAATTGTAATCTTAGACTATTACTATTTTGATGATGTATCATGTGAGAAATTTGTGTTTGTTTTTTGAGACAAAGTTATAAATGGACAAGTATGTTTATCAGTTAATCTATTTTTTATAATGGTTTAGGTAAATCAGTATGAACCCTTAAAGGTTCTATAAAAAATGGATCTTTTTTGCCAGATTAAAATTTGAATATTAATTAACCATTGGGAAACAGGAGAATGTCCATTAATTTGAGTTGCAGTTTTTAACCCAGATAAAGCTCCGGTTACATAGGCACTATCAGTGTATAAATTAAATTTATCATTAGGCAAAGCTTTAAAGACAGCAGCCACTGTCATCAATTTTGCAATTTGAGTTGAAACCCTAGGACATGAGACAGTTGTAGGAATACCATTAATAACAAAACTAGCACATCCAGAAGAAGATCCATCTGTAGAAACCATCTTAGCATCATGCAAAGGCTGAAAACTAGTAACTTTGGGAAAAACAACTTTATTTATACATAGGAACTGAATTAGTTTGTCAGCAGGATAATGATTATCTATTTTACCCAAATAATGTGCTGTGGCCAAGGACCAATTATTTGTATTAATATTTAACCAGAAAATTTGTTTTTTTGAATAAGGTTGAATTACAACATCAGGTTCTTTATTAAAATATTTGTGTGTGTGTGATCTTGTTGATTAAGCATGTTTATAGTCTCATAATAAGGAGATAACACTTTGGCAGGAGAAGCAGGTAAATGAACCCACATTAAAGGTCCTTGTTACCAGAAAACTGTAGTAGGAGTATGACTAGTAGCTAAAATAATATATATCAATTTTTTATCATAATCAATATAAGGTAATACATTGTTGTGATATATCATTTTTAACCAAATGTAAGGCATCTTGAGCTTCTGGGGTTATGTTTCTCAAAGAAATGGGATCAGCATCTTTTTTAGAATTTGAAATAACAGTTTTAATTTTTCAGTCATTAATTTTAAATATGGTCTTAACCAATTTATGTCCCCTAATAGTGTTTGAAAATTATTTAGAGTTTTTAACTGATTTTCTTGTAAAGATACCTTTTGAGCTTTAATCATTTTTGGAAACAACTGGAAACCTAAGTATTGATACGGTTCTTTTGGTTGGACCTTTTATGGTGCAATTAATAATCTAAACTCCTTTAGGGAGGATTTTATTTTTGCATAACATGATAATATTTTTTTCCTGTATGACCAGCTATAAGAATATCATCCATATAATGGATAATATACAAATTTAGAAAATTACATCTTGTCTGTTTTAAAGCTTGATCAACAAATTTTTGATGTAAGGTAGGACTATTAGTCATCTCTTGAGGTAAGACCTTTTATTGGAATCTTTCTATAGGTTTTTTGAAATTTGTTGAAGGTATGCTAAAGGCGAATCTTTTATAGTCTTTAGGATGTAACTTAATAGTAAAGAAACAATCTTTTAAATCTATAATAATTTTGAAGGTATCAGCAGGAATTGTCATTGGAGAAGGCAATCCTGGTTGTAATGTTTTTATGAGCTGTATTGTTTTATTTACTTTCTTAAGATCTTTTTTTTTTTTTTTTTTTGGAGAGAGACACAGAGAGAGAGGGAGAGGGAGACAGATAAAGAATGGGTGTGCCAGCAGTCTCTCAGCTGCTGTGAATGAAATCCAGAGGCATGCATCCCCTTGTGGGAAAGTGTGGCATTGCGCCCTTGCATCACTTTGCATCTGGCTAAACGTGGGACCTGGAGATTGGAACTGTGTTCTTATGCTTAGCAGGCAGGCACCTTAACTACTAAGCCATCTATCCAGCCCAACTTTCTTAAGATCTTGAAATAACCTTGATTGACCTGATTGTTTTTAAATAACAAAAATAGGTGTATTCCATGGAGATGTTGATTCTTTAATATGGCCAGTATTTAGCTGTTTCTGTATAAGCTGCTGTGCTGTAGTAATTTTTTCCTGAGTTAATGGCCATTGATCAACCCATACTGGGTCATCACTTTTCCAAGTAATGCCATCAGCATGAGGTACAGGCTTGTAATAGCCCCTAAGAAAAATGTCCTAACCCTTGTTTTTCTGGATTTTCTTGAGTCTGTATAGGACTAGTTATCCCAGAACCATTCTGTCCTAAACCTCTTCCCAGTTAATATCTTTGTTTTAGCAGTTGTTTTGTAATTACTTTATTGGAACTACACATAAGCATTTTCATTTTTGAAAGAATATTTATACTCCACAATTAACAGACAACCCTGGAATAATATAAGGTCTAAATTGTCCCTTATTAGGGATGGAGGAGTGCCCAGCACTGAAACATCTCTGTCACACCCTCCAAAGCTCAGGGCCCATTGTGGAAGAGGGGGCGGATAGAATGGAAGAGCCAAAGGAAGGGTACGACTCCTTACAATGCAACTGTACAGACAGAAATTGGCCTCGATATCCATGACCTTGCAGTGCCTAGCAATACCTTCGCAAAACCCTCATAATAGAAGAAAAAGATGATGACATCAAATTAAAAGAGAGACTATTGGAGAGAGGGAAGGGATATGATGGAGACTGGAGTTCTAAAAGGGTATCGGGGCAGGGAAGGGAAATATCATGCATTTTTTGTATGCAAGTATAGAAGTTGTCAATAAAAATTAATTAAAAAAATAAATAAATTGTCCCTTATTTCTTTCATTATCCTCCCAGGTTAAAAGATCAGTGCTTTGCAAAGTGGCAAATGCTTCTGGAGTTCATTTACAGTGGCTGGAGGCACTGGCATGCCCAAATTCATTCTCATTCTCTCTCTCTCTCTCTCCTTGCAAATAAATAAAATATTTGATATCAAAAAAAAAAAAAAAAAAGATCAGTGCTTTGTTCAGGATTTTGACTCTGACCAATGCCTCACAGATGAGTTGCTGTGAATTTTTTAGGCCAATAAGGAGGCCATTGTTCTGCTACAATAATGGACACATCTGCATCAGTATCAATTAAACTTTTAAAACTTTTTCCATTAATTGAAAGCATCAATTGAGGCCTTTCATGTCCAATAGCTTGAAACCAAAATGCATCAGAAGATCCAAATCCTTTTCTTCTTTGTTCCTTATTGTAACTCTTATTTTTTGTTTGGGGCAGAGGTAAGAGAACTCACTGAGCAATATGTTGACCTGCTTGGATCACTGAAATTCCTTGTGGAGAACTAGCCATAATTTTTATTTCCCCTGTATAATCTTGATTGATAAATCCTGGAGATACATGTAATCTTTTCATAGTTGTATTACTTCTTCCTAATAATAATCCCATTAATCCCTGAGGCAATGGCCCATATACTCCTGTAGGCAGTGCCTGCATTCCCATTTCAGGGGTTAGTACTGTGTAGGTGGATGAACTGAGGTCCAGTCCTGTGCTTTCTGGGGTTGCTCTGATAAGTTGTAAAATGGATTGTTTGTTCTTTGAGGGATCAGTTTGAGTGCCCCAAATACTTGTTTGTTGGGTTTCGGGGGCATCTGCAGCACCTGGCTAGAGGCAGTGTCACTGGGTGAATCTTAAGGTGTGATGGGTTTGAGATTTCAATCTAAAGATATGCAAAGTGTGCCTAGCTGGAGTCCTTGAGGTATGCTGTGCTGTGTGGCTTTTGGCTTATGGCTTTTCTGTGTTTGGTCCTGTGAAAGCAGACCAACTTCTTCTGCGATTATGGAACTTCTCCCGGAGCTGTAAGCTTCAATAAATATCACTTCCTCCATGACTGTGCCTGGTCTGGAAGTTCATCTGAGTGAACCTGAAGCTGTCTGCTATAGTCCATAGCCCCAGTAATCAATTTTTTTTGAGGTAGGGTCTTGCTCTAGCCTAGGCTGATCTGGAATTCACTTTGTAGTCTCAGTCCTACCTTTGCTTCCCAAGTGCTGGGATTAAAGGCTTGATCCACCACGCCTGGCTAATCTTCTTTTTTATTAGTGCCTAAATTTGTCATTTGATTAAAAAATTTGATCACAGGGTTGAAACTAAGGATTGAACTAGAAATCTAATTTCTTGGGGGATAGTAATCTATACTTAAAGTCTCCACTGACACTGTCAGAAATAAATAGACAAGATGCTGGCCAGTCTATAATGTTTCCTTCAAACTTCAGATAGACTATTAGAATATCATTAGACCTGGTTGAGTAAACAATCAGTTCTTATCAGTTATTAGAACATCTCTAAGCACTTACAGCTTGTTATACTGTTATTCTTTGCAGAAAATCTTTGAGGATTACTATCTGAAATTGATATAGAAAGATAGAGAAGTCTGATTCAAAATTAAATATCTCCTTGCAGTCATATTTTTTTTATATTTTATTTTTATTTTGGAGAGAGACACAGAGAGACATAGAGAGATAGGGAGAGGAAGACAGATAGAGATGGGCGCACCAGCAGCCTCTGAGCCACTATGAACTAAATCCAGATGCTTGCGCCCCCTTGTGGGCAAGTGAGACATTGCACCCTTGCGTCACTTTGCATCTGGCTAAACGTGGGACCTGGAGATTGGAACTGACGTTCTTAGGCTTAGTGGGCAGGCGCCTTAACTGCTAAGACATCTCTCCAGCCCAATGCAGTCATATTTTTGAAAGTCTGATAAAACTGGATCAACTCACCACTATGCTTGAATTCCATACTTGTTTAGAAAGTATTTGGGTACAAAGTCATTATCTTTCCACACCCGGAAGTACTGGTTATTAATAAAAAAATGGACCCATACTATTTGAGATGACTTTCCAAAACTTCAGTTCTTGGTTAAGTTCAACTTCTGCAATTTTCTTTTGATGTAAAGTTGATAATGTACAGCAGTACTAGTAGCATTGGCTACATCCTCTGAAAAGTAATCACAGTCATCACATCGAATGATGTATCTACCTAATCTATGTCCTTTCTGAAGATATCTCCAGTCTATTAAAAGTTGTGACATTATGAATTGTAATTGTTTCCATCTTTAGTGTACAACCTATAAGTCTCTAGGAGGTGAATTCCCTCATGCTGAAGTAGACCAGATGTGTACAGGCTCTGCTCCTAGTGGAATTGTAGCCACCTTTCTGAATTCAGTCATTTGCCATGTTAATCTTTATTTTTAATATCGTATTATCAAAATTCATAATTTTTGTTAAATTATATTGTTATCTCTGTTCAGCTTTTTAAATCTTTTTTGTAATTATTATATCATTTTTATTTGTTGGGGACCTTGAGCCAAACTGCAGCCATTTGGAGGAAGAAGCCTCCACCTTTGTGTTAAGATTTCAGCTTCCTGAGTTCCTGTGTAAATTACCAAGCCTTCCCAAAGAGCCTACCTTGATCTGTAGATAAGAACAAGGTGTAACCTAAAGATATGTATCTTAGCAAATAGGATTGATGTAACTCTGCCCTGCCTGTGATCTCAACACATTCTTGTAAACATCCATGAGGCCCATCACTCAAAAGACCCCCTGCCCCTCTCTCCTTATCAATCAAACCATCTGGTAGCCATAAAATCCATTTGGCAGCCATAAATCCCATTTGCCCACATACCTTCTTCCTGCCTCCCCTATATATACCTCTGTATGGATAATAATAAACTTGAAGCCTTGACCGGAATCTGTGAGGCTTGGCTTCCTTCTTTGTGCCTGTTTGTCTCTCCCATCCAGGATTAGCCTCCGCTCGAGCCCTTGGTTGAACCCCCGCTGGCCGAGGCAAGTGGTGCCCAAACATGGGGCTTGAGGTACGAGGACTAACTTGGACATCTCACGGAAGGACGACCATCCCTTCAGCGTTGGATCGCCACCTCGTTGGTGAGTGAAGATCCGCAGTGGGTCACTGCAGGAAAGCCTGCCTGTAATACAGACCCGGATAAGGTAAGAATGGCGATGCATGTCTCGGGAGAAACCATATATGTTCATAGTTCATGAACCTCAAGGCACAAAGAAAATTGGGTGTTCCCTTGGGGACATCCTCCCCCTGGGACTAACAGACCCCAGTGGCCACCTCCCTAGTGAGGAACTAGGCGAAATTCGTCTCCCCACTGATGGACTAGGCGAGGTTTCATATGGTGGCCTCCCCATTAAAAAACTAGGCAAAGTTTGCCTCCCCAGTTAGGGAAAAAGCAAACTTTCCCTTTCTCCATCAGAGAAAGGCAAATCAACAGGCCCACAGTGGCCGCTTCACCAGTGAGGGATTAGGCGAGGTATAATGTAAAGAAAAACAAACTTTCCCTTTCTCCATCAGAGAAAGGCAGATCAACAGGCCCCCAGTGGCCGCCTCCCCACTGAGGGATTAGGCGAAGTGTAATGTAAAGAAAAACAGACTTTTTCCTTCTCAAAGAAAAAGACAGATCTCCCTCCCAAACACTGTCCTCTTCTTTCATTCTTTATTTTCAGTTCGAGCCATTGCGTGGACTTGAATCAAGGCGACAGGGCAACTGAAGTCTCTTGGCCAGGGCTACTCTCTGGTATTGACTGAAGGCCCCGAGCTCATTGTTCAAGTCCCGACAGCCCGACTGGGTGTTAGCAACAACCTTCTGTCTATTTCTCTTCACAATTTACAAACCAGTGACGCATCATCCAATAAAAGCCGGGCTCTTAAACTTGCAGTCAGGCCTACGTTTGAGACCACCAGGGAATCCCCTGGGCTATTTATAGCCCAGGAACGTTGCCCTCTGGTCTTGGTATTTCTAAACTTTCTCTATCTTGAGGAACACTAGCTTTCATCAAAATGTGGCTGCTGGTTCGAGATGTGACAAGCTGACAGGCAGAACTACTCAAAAGACACAGGATTAGCTCCTTCCCCCCTGCTTCTCCATTCACAGCTGGCTGCAAAGCCCAGGTTCCAGGGGCGTGCCTACCCCAGGTGGGCTCAGGCGGCCTCCAGCAGCCACACCCGCCCACTGCCCAACAGGGTAAACAAGGAGATAATAGATAAAAAAAAAAGCCTCTCCCCCTTTGTCTTTCCTCCTGCTCACAGCTGGGGGCAGGGCTCAGGCTCCTGCAGATTACTCTTTTCAACATGGGCCAGGCGTTAAACAAACAGGAATTGTTTATTCAAGGGCTTAAGGAATCTCTCAAAATGAGGGGGGGCCCAAGTTAAAAAAAAAAAGATTTGGTTAAGTTTTTTCTTCTCTTGGAAAATGTCTGTCCATGGTTCCCCCAGGAAGTCACTATTGATGAGGAATGGTGGGGTCGAGTGGGTAATTGTTTAAAAGACTTTTATCACATGTTTGGCCCTGAGAAAGTCCCAGTCCAAGCCTTCTCCTATTGGAACTTAATTAATGACGTCCTTCAATCTCATTATTATCAACCTGATGTTTCTAAAGTCATACAGGATGGGGAATTCTTCCTTAAAGAAAACCTTAAGGCTAGTCAAACTTCCCTCTGTCAAGATAAAAACCTCTCAGGCCCACCCAAAACATCCTCCGTCCCGATGTCCCTCTGTTACTATTCCTATGCCAGAGGACAACTCACGCTCTCCCACTCCAAAAGAACCTCCTAAGTTCATTCATCCCGTCCTCTCGGGGCTCTTGGGAGGCTCCCTGGGAGACGATTCTCTCTCCCCAGATGAGGAGGCAGAATTGAAAGTTGAGGCAGCCAAAAATCATAACCCTGATTGGCCCCCTCTATCTGCCTTTGAGACTAACTCACCGCCATATAACCCCAGTAAAATATCTTCCTTCTGCGCTCCTGCGCTTCATACATGCTTTGATTTGGAAGAAGTCACTAGGCAGGCTACCCATAAACTTTCCTGTGAAACCCAGCTACTCAAAACTCTTCTTAGGACAAAGAGGGAAAAAGTCCTCCTTTTAAAACAACTTCATGAGCTAGACCTAGAGATTTGCTCCCCCTCCGCCCCTCCCCCTTGCAAAAATAAAATTAAAAGAAAAACTCTTCATGCCTTTTCCATGACACATTCTCAGGTCAGATCAGGAAAGGGTCCGTTAACCGGCTCTTTGCCAATTTTAGAGTCACATACAGGAGGCATAGAAAGAGACGGTGTAGAAAGAGAGGGTCCAGAAAATGAACAGTCACCTGAACAGTCCTCTGATTCTGGCAGTGAGGAGGAACAAGGCAGAAATGAAACCTTAGTAATTCAACCCCAGCAATACCAACACCTTAAATTTAGACACATAAAAGAACTAAAAAATGCAGTTTCCTTATACAGACCTGATGCCCCTTTCACTATGTCCCTTTTAGAATCTTTGAGTGAGAACTGGCTCACAATTAACAATTGGAGAATGCTCGCTAAAGCTGTTCTAACGCGGGCTGACTTTCTTCTCTGGCAAACTGACTACACTGAAAGATGCCAGGATGCCGCCCGCCAAACTTACTCCGCCCCTCCTCTAAGCCCTGGACGCTAGACAAACTTTTGGGCAATAGCCCTTATGATACCAACCAAACGCAGGCTAAGTTTTGCCCAGGTTTACTCGCACAAATCCAGCACACAGCCCTTAAGGCTTGGAAGAGTCTTCCATCCAAAGGTTCCGCCGTAACTTCCCTTACTAAAATAAGTCAGAGACCCAATGAGCCCTACAGCGATTTCATTGGCCAGCTCACGGAGGCAGCAGAGTGCCTTATGGGGTGGGAAGAGACTGACAATGAGTTTATTAAACACCTTGCTTTTGAAAATGCCAATTCAGCTTGTCAGGCGGCTATCGCCCTCACCGCTGTGGTAAAAACAACTCTGATTTCATAAGGCTTTGTTCTGATGTGGACTCTACCTCTCGTAGTATTGGCTTGGCCATAGGCGCAGCTCTCAAAGATTTCACTCAGGGAGATAAAACTCAAACTTGCTTTAAATGTAAAAGGACAGGTCATTTTTTCAGAGAGTGCACGACCCCTAGGGCTGAGAGTCCACACCCCACTTCCCTGTGTCCACGTTGCAAACACGGCAAACACTGGGCCTCTGAATGCCGCTCTAAAACTGACATTCAGGGAAATCCCCTGCCTCCAAAACAGGGAAACTTGATATGGGGCTTGCCCCAGAGCCCCAAAGCTCACTTCGGAAGGAACCCTGGGGCTATCAGGTTCGTCCCCCCAATCAGCCCAAAATGTGGAGTCACTGCCCTCTCCCGGGCAAAAGCTGGTAGTGCAGGATTGGACCTCTGTTCTGCCTCCTAGTCAATATTAACACCAGAAATGGGGACACAGGTTCTCCCTACTGGTGTTTTTGGCCCCTTGCCACGAGATACCTTCGGCCTTGTAATGGGGCGTGCTAGCTCTACTCTTCAGGGACTCACTATTTCCCCAGGGGTTATAGATAATGACTATACCAGAGAAATTAAAGTCATGGCCACTGCCTCTCAGGGACCCATCACTATTCCCTCTGGCCTTCGAATTGCTCAATTAATATTATTACCCCTTGACAATAAACAAACATCTTATAAGAAATCTAAAAGGGGGCCCTATGGGTTTGGATCCTCAGATGTCTATTGGGCACAAGCAATTACCCAAACAAGGCCCCTCCTTAAGTTAAAGCTAAAAGGAAAAATCTGTGAAGGACTTTTAGATACTGGTGCTGATGCCACAATTATTTCTAACAAAGACTCGCCTTCATCTTGGCCTCTCACAGCTTCCATGACTCACCTCAAAGGAATAGGACAGACTTCCAACCCTCTACAAAGTTCTGAAATCATTCGATGGGAGGATGAGGAAGGTAATAAGGGCACTGTCCAACCCTATGTAGTTGCTAACTTGCCTGTCAACCTCTGGGGCCGAGATATCCTCTCTCAAATGAAGCTTATTATGTGCAGTCCTAATGAACTCATAGCTCATCCGATGCTTAATCAGGGCTTCCGCCCAGGACAGGGACTGGGCAAACATTCCCAAGGAGTAAAAGAACCAATTCCAATTGCCATAAAAACGGACCGTGCTGGGATTGGTTACGAAAATTTATCCTAACGGCTATTGACATGCCTGTGCCCCATGCAGATAAGATATCCTGGAAAACAACACAACCTGTATGGGTTGATCAAT
>PVKW010047830.1:0-14617 GCA_004027895.1 Orientallactaga bullata | reverse complement strand
AACCCTCTCCCTGCTGTGAGGAGGGGGTCTGGTCCTCTCCAGGCCCCAGTCAATGGGTCCCTCCATTTGACCCAGATGGAGCTGTAAGTAACAGCTGAGGTCCAATGTTTTTGAAAAGGGGACAAGTGTCTATCTTCTTTAGAAAAATTTAAAATATTTAGGGTTAATAATGCCTTTTTTAGTTGGTTGTGTGGGGGTAGGGATTCCCCCTTTTGTTTTTGTAATTGAGAGTTGAGAGTTTAATTATATCTTTCCATGATGGCCTGGCCCGGTGGGTTATATGGGATGCCTGTGGAATGTGAGATTTTCCAGGTTAGGAGGAAGGGATATTATTTATTGAAGCTTACAGATCTAGGGGAAGTTCCATAATGGCAGAAGAATCTGGCCTGCCTTCACAGATCCAAGCAAGAGAGCAAAGCCAACCAGGCACACAGCACACAGAGCAAAACTACAGCCAAAACTCCAGCACACTTCAGGAAATCCTACTGGGCACACTTTGCATATCTTTACAATGGAATCTTAAACCCACCATTAACACCTTAAGACCAGCCCCCAGTGACATTAAGTAGGAAGTGGGCTTGAATCATTAAGGGGGTGATAGGGTTGGAGTCCAGTAGTGTCCAAAGCCAAAACGACAGTGAATAGTTTTTTGAATTGTGCTGACCCTTTGACTTGGGCTGCCTTGCATATGAGAGAGGGGGGTGGGGTATCAGGCTGTTGCTTCCGGCCCTAAGTTAATGGGAAGGTGGCGAAGGGTGGGGTAATGGTGTGTGTTAGCGAACTGGCAGCTGCCTGGGTGTGTCCAGAATGGATCAAGCCGAGGTCCTTCCAAGGGTAAAGAGGGGGAGGGGTGGTTGTGAGCATGATTGCCACAGGCAGTGAGCCGGTGGCAGTTTGGGTGGCAGCCTTGGGAGGGATGAGATTTTAAGAGCCAGTTTTAGTTTTTTCTTACAGCTTTTGTTATGGGCAGAAATGACTTTCTCCAGGGAGAAGCCTTTAAGGCTGGCAATTATGGCAAGGAGGATTGAATTAATCCATGGGGCTAAAACAAGAGTTTTGTCCCCAAAGCCATGGAGGTCCTTTTGTTTCACTTTTAAGGCACATTACAGGAGGAGGGCCTTAAGAGCTTGCAATTGTGGTGTCCTCTGATAGGGAAGGAGGTTGCCCATTATGGCTTGGTGGTGTTTAAGGGGTGGGGGGCTAGGCTGGGACACTCCTGAATCAAGGAGGCTGAGAAAATAATAACCCAGATCAAAAATGATAGCCCAAAGGATGATCATGCAAACTACAACTCCTAATGCCGGGGCCAGCTGAGACAAATGGATAGAATGTTTAGGACCCACATATTACTCCATGGCCATATGCCCACACGGTGTGTCCACCAGGGACGTATGACCCGTTCAGAAATATAGGCGCCACAGATGTGGCTTGCCGGCAACCCGAAAGTGAAAAGAAAGAGAAAGGGAACAAAAAGATGTTGATAAGCAAGCACAGGTTACAGAAGCAAAGGTCAGAACATTAGATATGAAGACTACCTCATAACTTATGAGGGTACATTCACCCACAGACCAATTGGCCCGTCAGCATACTTCCGTGTTCTTCCGTGGGCAGGAAGGAGCGAGGTCCTCACACGGGGCACCAGTCTGCCGGTTCCCCGGGCAGGTAGGGCTAAAAAAGGAGCCGGTCCAGCAGTTCCTTTTTGGGGCTGAGCAGGATGGTGAATGTCGGCAACCCAGAACCCCCTCCTCTAAGACACCGGAGAGAAAAACACACTGGGTCAGGAGTCTTGTTGAAGCAGGAACTTGTTTTATTGTAGTAGGAAGATGTTTATATAGCCTTGAGAAAGAGGGTGGGGTCCCAGGATGGGAAAAAGGTGTAGGGGCCAATAGTATTTCACCACGTCAGCAGTAGCTAGGCAGAGGCAGTTTTGGCTTAGGCCTTGCTGAGTCACTCCTAAGCGGGAGTAATAGACCAAAGACAGGTAGCCAAACTAGTCAGGCTCAGGAAGTTCCACTAGGCCTCACACCCGGGCCTCTTAGGGCCCAACAGTTTGCCATCTAGCATGGGTTACAGCCTTGTTGTGTTTGTGAATCCCATGCACAGCATATCCCATATGCAGAGTCTCATTAGTGTGACTGTTCAAGTTGTTTGAATCTACATTTCAAAGCATTACAAACCAGTGCAGCCAGGGCCAGTGCATTTTCCACAGATTAGTACTGGTCATTAGTATCTGAAATTTAGGTTAATGTTTTATCTCACATTCACGCACAATCATTTAGAGTTTAAAATAGTTGTTTTTTAGTTATTTTTATTAATATTTATTTTATCTAAATGAGATCAGTCACGCCTTGGCTAAAAGAATCTGGTGAGTAGGGCAAGCAGAACAGAGAGAAAGACAGGCATGTAGAGTGAAAGATGTTTGAATATGGGAATCCCAAACCATTGCCCCTGCTGTGTTGAATTTATTTACATCAGTAAGAATTTGGAAAAAGATGTGGATCTATTGTCTAATTTATATTGAGGCCAGGCTGTGTTGTAATAAAAGATTAAAAGGCGAGATTTGGTATCATCTTGGTATCCTGATTTCTTTAAGTTTTGAAGTAGATAAGCCAGGGGTGTGACGGGGGTGACAGGGACAGTTTTGGAAGTTTTATTTCCCATCTTAGATGAGAGGGAGAAGGAAAGGCTATAGGAGGAGACTCTTGTAAGGAAGAGAGAAGGAGAAAAGTAAGGTATGTTCTTGGAACAGTAATTATTAGTTCTGAAGAAAGATCTCAGGAGGAGGAGAAAGAGAGAGTGTGTGAGGTGGCCTGGTGGCCTGGTGGCTGCAGACCAGAAGGGCTTGGGAGATTAAGCTTCAACCTGGCAGGAGCATATGAACTACAGTGGCTCAGTGCCTTATGTTTGAGGCAGTCAGCCTGGTGCAGTGGCAGCGGACAGAGAAGCTGTGGCAGTCTGCCCAAGTACCGAGAGTATCTGAGGGAATCCAGTTGACAGGAGGGCAGAAAGGAAAAAAGGACAGAGGGAACGAGCGAGTTGCTCCCTCTTTGATCATGGCTGATGAAGTTTGGCAGTGGGAGGAGCAGAAGTTGGTGGAAAAAAAAGGAAAGAACGAAGGGGTGAGTTGGTCCCTCTTTGTGCACACTGATCAAGTTTGATCCGTGGTGGGAGGAGGGGCAAGGAACTATCTTGTCCTCTCTGGGCAGAGAGAGTTTGGAGGGGTAGGAGAAGAGGGAGGGTGAGTGTCCCTAGGCCAGCAAACAGAGCTGAAAAGTGCCCTTCAGGGCTAAGTGGGCCTGACAGAGAGAGTCCTGAGGTGTTCTCAAGACCTGGAATGGGCAAGGAGTGTGGCCTAACATACTGGCACGGTTTAGACAAGAGTGAGGGAGGGGGAAAAGGGTGATAGAAGGGTTAGAGGGGAGAGAGAAGGGAGAAGGGGGACGAGTACTTTTGAGAGCACACCAATTTGTGTAAGACACTTCCTAAGCATAGAGAATGAGGGAAAAGGACTGAAGCCAGATTGTGGTGGGTGGGTGGGAGAGCCTGCACCTAGCAAATGGGCTGGGGCCATCAGAGCGTCAGTGACAGCTCAGTGGTCTGGTGGGGGGAGGAGGGCTGGCCGCCCAGGAGGGCAACCAGGAGCCTCTTATTAGAGTCAGACCACCAGATGTAAGGTTTGCAAATGACCAAAGAACACGCAGGACCACTCTGAGGCAGGGAAAAAGCTGTTTACTGGGGCCCCATGCTGCTGGGCTGTCTCAAAGGGGGAGAGAGAGAGAACAGCCAGAGTAACTCTGGATAGTTTGGGTTTTTATAGAGTTTTTCCCTTAGGGAGGGGGTTACAGAAGAGAAAGGAAGGGGAATACAGGAAACAGCAGGGGCCAAATGGAGAAGCTAGATAAAGGAACAGAGATCAAATGGCAGAGGATGTGTCACCAGGAGAAAATCCAGGCTATCTCTGAAATAATTGTTAGGTCAGGGGAGTGGGGGTTAGGCAATATAGACATCTAAAGTTGCATCAATCAGGCTGCTGTTGTTCTCCTCCTTCATTTCGACTCCATCTTGGGACTGTTGTCCTACCTAACACACATATCCTCCATCCTCCTGTGTACAATACCATCTCTAAAATAACTAAGACACCACAAAGGCCTTGTTAGTAGTTGTTACTGCGTACTGTTTAGGTAACAATAATAATAATAAAGTCTGAACATGCTCAGTTTTTGTCCCAAGTGCCCTTCATCTGAATTTGTCTAGTAGTAGAACCCTGACGGCACTCACAGCCAGCCTCTTCCTTCATTCATGTTACCTACCTACACTCTGAAAGGCTTTTATTTTCTCCCTTTGGCTTCTGCCTTTCCATTCTAACATAGCTCAAGAAATATCTCTAGATATCATCCTGAGACCATCATCCTGAAGATGACCTTCTCATAAACAGTACACCCAAGGTCTGGCTTTTGGTCTCAGCTCTCATTACCACCAAGTGCTGTGATTTAGAGCTTCCAAGGGGGATGGATGGTGCCTGGCTGGGTGTCCATCATCTCTCTGTAGTTCCTGAACAAAGGCATTGATTCCTACATCATGTCAGCATCCCAGGAAAATGTGGGTGAGCTACACTATTTTCAGTACCTCTCAAAACCCCTGTTTTCTGTTTTATGACCCTGGCTACAGTAATGAGACTTTAAATCCGACAAACACTTCTCAAGGTAGTTATGAACTCTGTTAGTGTGATCTTTTCAGCACTCAGTGATTTACAGGCTTAGTCATGTGTCTTCTTGGCTTTTAAATAATAGCAGACAAAGGAGAGGTGGGAAGGTGAAGGAATACTGTGGTGGGGTTTAAAAGATTTATGGCCACTGTTAGCTTTTACATGGCAGTATTTGATGTTTAAATGACCACATTGGGATGGATTTTCTGCAGATTCTCTTCTAGACACTGTGCAAACACAAAATCAGGAAAATATATACACCCATCTTATATGCATATTTGCATATGTGTATGTATGTGTGTGTAGGCCAGAAGACAATCTCTGGTGATATACCTTACTCATCTTGCACTTTTTTTTTAAAGATAAGTTCTCTCACTGGTCAGGAGCTCCCCAAGAAAACTCAACTGTCTGGTCAGGGAGCTCCAGGGAGCCTTCTGTCTTCACCTTTCCAGCGCTGTGTTCAAATCACCACACCTGGAAACTTATGAGGCTTCTTGGGTTCTGGAGATCAAACTAAGTTCCTCACAATTGTAACACAAGGACTTTCCTGAAAGAGATATCTCTGCATCACATGTCCCCTTTTTCAAGAGGGAATCTGGAGCTTTCTTGAGTAACCTCTGCTAGTATTCTCCGAAGACCAAACAAATCCCCCCCCATTTTTTTTATGGAGGATGCCTGAGTCATAAATGATGTCTTCATTGATTTCAATGTTTCTGGGCTACTGGTTTAACTTCTAGTTGTAGGTTTTGGTTTTTTGGTTTTGTTTTAGTTGAGTCAGGTTCTCACTCTAACCCAGACTGACCTAGAACTCATTCTGTAGCCCGGTTGGCCTTAAACTTACAGTGATACTCCTACCTCAGCCTTCCAAGTTCTGGGATTAAAGACTTATGCAACCATACCTGAATTTTTAAGATTTTTTAAGCCATTTTACTGAGGTATGATTGACATACAAAAAGCTGTGAGTGTATACTATATTTCCCTTGGTAGGCTTAGAGGTTGGTATATACTCATGAAACCATCACCACAACCTGTGATGAACCTGCTCATCTCTTCAAAGGTTTCCTGTTGCCTTCCGTATTGTCATTGAAAATGTGTTCTATATGCTTGGGGCTCTTTGATCAGTGAGCCAGGGAAGATACCTGCACTGTTTCATGTGGATCACGCATCAGCCTGGTGCCTTTGGTTCATGCACTTGCTATAGCAAGTTCCCAGTAGACCTTTCCAGTGGGGAATCATAGCTTTGAAAGAGAACCCTCCCCAACACCTGTCTTAAGGTGGGCTGAACTCTGGTATTTGCTCTGTGCACAGCACACAAAGCCTTCATTTGTGGATGCTCCTAGCCTTCGGACGAGGTTTCTAGAGGACAGAGAAAAGGTCTTTGAGGTTGGGAGATGCTAGAGAAGAAGAGGATGTAATGATACTAGGTTCTTTAACATTGTATTTGACAAGATTTGTTGGGCATGCACATTATTTTGGGACTAGTGAAAGTACACAGTAGATATAAAAATATAGATATTTGCATAATTCTTTTTAGGAAATTAAACTAGCAAATCAATAAAGACAATGTGGTGAGAACAAGACTATAATAGAAAGTTTTGTTCAGACCAAATGGGGTTATGACCCTGCCATCTTTAAGGTGGACTAAACTTCTCAGGGGAAATAGTGATCTGCTTCATTCAAAAATAAAATAGCCTATTTTTATTGGAAAGCTCACCTAGAGCCCCAGCCACAAAGAACTATCATGAATGTGTTCCAGAGGTCTGACATTTTTATATCTGCCCATGACTTGCATCTTAACCAATTAGTGTTGCCAGTTAGTGAACTAAACTTTTAGGTCTAGATTTAGCTGGTTTGTTTTTCTGACCAACAATAGTGACCTAAAAAATATTTCTGTAGCTAAATTTTGTATATATCCGTTTGTTTCCTTGGACTACATTCTTTGCTTGTCAAGGTATTTGTATTATATTCTTTTTACTTATTGAAGGTGCAAGAATCTTAAGCATATAATTTAGTAGATGATCATAGTGCTGGTACATGTGCACACACACCTCTCTGATCAAGACATCACAGTGAATGTATGTGGTCCTAATAAATTATATTTTTCTTTTCCTAAAGAAAACTTTAGGATTGGTTTTCAGATTGAAATTGTGGTGAAATGGTAAATTTAGTTCTCAAACTTTTGAAACATACTGGGCATTTTTCCTCTAAAATTATTTTTACTGGTCTACGTGGTTTCTTTTTACTGTCTCCAACCTCCTTTAAAATCAACAATGTGCTGCCAATGTGGTAAGTAGCATCTCATATCTAATGGCCTATTGTGCATTTCTTTGATTACCAATGAGGTTAAATGATTTCTATATGACTGAAAATGCTTGAGTCCTATTTTGTAAAGAGCCAATGCCTGTGCATATGTGTATGCGTGTGGTATGGCTTTCCTTTGGGTGCAGTGTGTGTGGCGGGGGGGGGGGGCGACTAGAAGACAACCTTGGTGTTATTCCTCTTAGGCACCATGTTTGATTGAGGTTCTCTCATTACCCTGGAACTCATCAAGTCCCTCTGCAGGGACTGTGAGTTCCTAAGTCTGTCACCATGGCCTGTTTTGTCATCCACAGAAGAGATCCTAAGTACCTCATGGACTTACGGTTCTGTGAAGACTTGATGCTCATGTTGAATTAGTCACCATAGCCTGTTTCTTCACTCATAGAAGATATCTTGGCCACCTTGTGTTCTAGTTCTAGTTCTGTGCTGACTTGATGCTCATCTTGGATCTATTGTTCACAAAGTGATCTCTGCTCCTATTCTTTGGTTACATTGTCCTGGAGTGTTTGTGGCATCATCAAAATGATGTCATTTCAGAAAGAGAGCTTGCATTGTCTAGATCTTAACCTGCCAGATGTTCCACCTCAGAGATAATTTTGCAAAATTATCAAGGAAATAAATACAGTTAAACTTGGAGTCCAGTGTGTTTCTCAGCACTTTGCCAATTAGTATGTGAATCTTTCCAAGAGCCCAATAGTTATTACATATTTTCAATAAATGTATTTATGGTTGAAAAATAGTTTTTAAAATCAGGGTCAAAGTTTATGCATCTTTTTATTTTTTGAGAAGGATCTCATGGTAGACCATAGTGATCTCAAACTACTGTGTTCCTAGCAAACGTCTCCAGATAGCCTTGAAATTATGATCCTCCTTTCTTCACCTCTCAGTTGCTGTGATTGCAAGTGTGCGTCATGATGCAGGCTTCATGCAATGCTGGGGTTTGAAGCTAGAGCATCATGCATTCTAAGAAAACACTAACAACTGAGTTAGACCCTCAGACCTTACACATCTTTAAGTGTGCTATGATAAGATTTGTTGCACATAAGGTTTCTTATCTAAGTAGATATATCTAAGTATATATGTTAAGAAAAATAGAAGAAAAAATGCCAATGCCTGGATTGCTCCATAACATGTATGTGTGATTGTTCTTGTCAATACTGAGTATGTGAGACTTTTCCAGGATCCCATTCATGAGTCTATGTCCTCAGATACTGCTCTGCATGTCATCTTGTTATTATTGCCTTAGGGTGGAACAAATCAAAGCTTCATGTTGAAGTTCATGGACTCTCACTGCTGAAGGTTTAAGTTTGTTCTCCCTCCTCCCCAAAAGATCACTAAACATTGTTTTTCTTGGTGAATGGGAAGGAAATGTGTGAGATGGACACAACAGTAAACTTCACTCCTAGGTGAAGATAACCAGCTTACTTGACTCTTAATGTTCCAACTTTTCTTTGGTGACCTTGGATGTGGAATTGAGCCTTAGGAAACTGTTCTGTTCTTTATGACCCAGCCTGAAGCCAAGCACTACAGGATACTGTAAAGGTGAAGAAATCTGGTGGTGAGCTCTCTGTCGTTCCTTTTATTGGAATCCATGATTTTAAGATGCTGTGGTTCTTTGGAAAATGTGAACCTGTGTTGGGGTATACATTAGTTGTGTTTCGTTCCTGTGATAAAATACCTGAATAGAAGCAGCTTGAGAATGTTTATTTAAGTTTACAGCTCAAGGTCATAGTCCATCATGGTGAGAGGGTGGACAATAGGAACATCAGGCCTGCTGCTCACACTGCATCCACCCACAGGAAGCAGAGGAAACAGGAAGTAAGGCCAGATTATCAAACCTCCAGGCCCACTCTAGTGACTCATTTCATCTGGCAAGATTTAGCAAAGTTCCTCAACTTTTCCAATAGCATCACTAGCTGGAGACCAAGAATACAAACACACAAACCTGTAGAGGATGTTTTACATGTCAATAACAACAGACCATTAAGCAAGCTGACCTTTTCTCCAAGGCCTCACAAGGTTCACCTGCTGGGAAAGATGTTCAAAGCCAACCTTTAAACTTGTGGCTAATCCCCCTTAAATTGCCATGCACAGTCTTGGGCACTCACTTGCAAAGCCCTTGGTATATGCACAGACCATTAGAATGCCTTTTAGCAATAGTTTTATTTTCTAAAGGAGAAAATTAAAATCAAACCCCAAAATAACACAGTGTGTTAAGGAGACTCATTGGCAAAAAATCTGCAGTGGCTGAGGAAGAAGATAAGATAAAACTCTCAGTACATCCTGGTATGTTTTCATAGCAGTTAGAATTACTTAGCGACTTTGCCTCAGGGAAAGAATACGAACAACACATCTCAGAAAATATTTATTTGAACTGAAGAGACATTTTGTGCTTGAGAATAAAACTTTGGTGATGTTATTAGGTGAACATGATCCTTCTGCAGTAAAAAGAGTCATCTTCATTTAGATTGATCCAAAACAAAAATCCAGAAAAGGATATTACTTATGAGCCTCGACAATACAGTGTTTAAGAACGCAATCTGTGCCATGAAGGGGGAAAGGATAGAAATGACCTTGAGGTTTTTAATTTTTTTTTTTAAAAATTCACTTCAAAATAGAAACATATCATACTAAGCTGTCTTATGACCCTTTATATTTCCCCTAGTGTACTTTAATCTTAAAGGAAACCATTTCCATTGATTTATATGAAAGTCCTTTATTTTATCATGAAAATAAAAACAAAAGCAATATAGATGTTTTCATGTCTTCAGGCCCTAGTTCTTATACAATCTGTAGCATCCTGTTATCTGTCCTGTACCTTGCTACTTTCACTCCCTAACCTGCCCAGGACCTCTTCTCACTCATGTTCACATGGACATTTTCTCACTCATGTTCATGTGGACAGGCACCTCCTTCTCCACTGTGGCTTCTAGAGTCCCAGGTTGGGGTATGGTTAATTGACTCTTAATTTATTTATTATTATTATTATTTTGTATTGTTTCAAATATTTTATTCATTTATTTGCAAGCAGAGAGAGAGACAGAAAGTAAGAGACAGAGAATGGGTGCACTAGGGCCTCCAGCTGCTGCATATGAACTCCAGATGCATTTGTATCTGGCTTTACATGAGTACTGGGGAATTGAACCCAGGTCATTAGGCTTTGCAGGCAAGTGCCTTAACCACTGAGCCATGTGAACTAAAGTTCCCAGAAAACCACTCTATCTGCTGCACCTACTTTCAGAAAGTCTGAATAGACTGATAAAGCTCCTGTGATCACAGAGAGATAGAATGTTGCAAGTCAGAGCCAAATTACCTTGGGCTACCTTTAGCCCCTTAGTAGCCATTTGTTGCCCACCTTTGTGTCTGAACTAACATCCTGGTGACTATCAGTTGATCAGGTGTAATCCTTTCTGAAATGTAAGAACAGACCCGAGCTTCCACCAACCCAAGGACTAAGAATGTCATCAGATAGCATCTTAGGCCTATGGTGGAGATTTCCCCACTTTACTGTAATCTGTGTACCTGATAGTCAGCCAGTGTATTTGAAAAATGCCTTGATTTATGACATTTTTTATTCTGTAATTATAAAACCTTCATGAAATTGTTAATACCTGGGAACATGAAATGTGGGGTAACCTATATCTGTGTTCCCGGGCCATGGTCACTCATATTTGGCTCCAGAATAAACTATCTCTTATCCCCTTTGAGGTGCGATCTATGTCTTTTTTGTCAACAGTTATGGTGCTCAACATGGGGTGCCAAGGACAAGCCAATTCCACTCAGGATGCAGCTGGTCAGAGCCAAGTACCATCATGGGCCCTTTGTGCCCAACATTCCAGTGTTGTCTCCTTAAGTGCAGGTTGTGTTATGAGGTCTGGTGTCACACAAGTAAGACTATGGACTCATGGAATGTTAGGCAAAATTTTATTGGGTAAAAAGAAAGAAAAGAAAAAGAAGAAAAACTGGTGTACCAGGGCGACACCCAGAGTTTGGGATCTCAGGATACAGCCTCGAACAGCTTAGAGTGTCAGCTTTTATTGGAAACAACCACATGATGTTTATAGTAGAAACAGGATAGGAGTTAACACAAAGTTACATATAGTTAAACAACGGGGGGGGGGGGGAGGCGGGGATATTACAAGAAGTCGCAAGGTTACATAGGCCACATAGGTGGAACTGAGGCAAGAAACATTCTATGCTATGTAATCACAAGATATTTAGAAATAAAGAGATACAGGGAGGGCATGGTACATTGAACAGTGGGATCATCCCATTCCTTAGATAACAGTAAACACCTGCATTGCACAAAAGCATCATCCCATTTTCCAGTTGGTATGTTCATTCTGGGGCTCAGACCTCTCTTTATTTGGTCAATGTTCCACTTGTTTATTCTGAGCTGTTTTTAGGAGACTTTTTTTTTTTTTTGGAGAGAGACAGAGAGAGGGGGAAAGGAAGACAGAGTTGGGCGTGCCAGCAACCTCTCAGCTGCTGCAAAAGAAATCCAGATGCGTACGCCCCCTTGTGGTCAAGTGGGGCATTGCGCCCTTGCATCACTTTGCATCTGGCTAAATGTGGGACCTGGAGATTGGAACTGCTGGAGATTGGACCCAGTGTTCTTAGGCTTAGAAGGCAGGTGCCTTAACCCCTAAGCCATCTCTCCAGCCCATTAGGAGCCTTTTCTTTTTTCTTTCTTTCTTTTTCTTTTTCTTTTTTTTTTAATTATTAAGTTTTTTATTGACACCTTCTATACTTACATACAAAAAAGCATATTTCCCTCCCCTCCCCCATTCCACTTTAGAACACCAATCTCCATCATGTCCCCTCCCTCTCTCCATTAGTCTTTCTTTTAATTTGATGTCATCATCTTTTTCTTCTATTTTGAGGGTCTTGCGATGGTATTGCTAGGCACTGCAAGGTCATAGATATCGAGGCCAATTTCTGTCTGGGCAGTTGCCTTGTAAGAAGTCATACCCTTCCTTTGGCTCTTCCATTCTATCTGCCCCCTCTTCCACAATGGTCCCTGAGCCTTGGAGGGAGTGACAGAGGTGTTTCAGTGCTGGGCACTCCTCCATCCCTTCTTCTCAGCACTATGTTGACTTTCAGGTGATCCCAGTGGTCATCACCATCTGAAAAGAGAAGCTTCTCTAACCAGAAGTGAGAGTAGCGTTAATATGTGAATATGAACATTAAGTGTAGTGCTTTCAGGGCAGCTTGGTGGGAATAATATATACATTTAGTCAGACAAGAGCAGGCTTTATACCACTAAGGCTCATTACCTCACCTGCCATAGACTTTTGCTTTGGTTTTTCAGTACCAGGCATGTATTCCCTCCCATAGAGAGGGCCTTCAGTCCAATTCTGGAGCAATTTGTTACCCCAAGAGTAGACATGCCACTATTGCACCCGTTCAGTCATTGGGCCTGTATGGCCAAACTTGAATATTCAATGTCCACTGTTATCACTGCTGATGACTTCTGTCTCCCTTATGGCTGCATGCACTGCAGCTTTTTCCAGCTTTCAGTTGGCTGGTCTACAGGGAGAAGGTTTTCTGTTCCACACCAGCTTGCTTTCTCAGTGACCTTGCCTCTTAGGCAAGAGATGTCTTCAGCAATAGGGTTTTACTATCTGTTTCTCAAGGGAAACCAAGGGCTTTGGCAAAAGCCTTTAATGTTTTGGAGGCTACCGGGACCTCCTTGGCCAACAACTCACTGGAAGGTATCCTATCCCAAGCACTGAAATTTTTCTAGTAACAGTCTACAGCTTCTAGATGTGCCATTATTCAAAAAAGTAGGTTTACATAAGTCTTATTCACATTATCTTGAATTTAGATTGACCCTCCCCCTGCCCTTCTTTTACACATTCTCTTCCTATGGCCTCACTTAGGCCATTCCCCTCCCTGTAATCTGTTCTTCTACTTACATATGTACAATACTGTACACCTAAGTCCTTCCCTTTCCTCCCTCCCTTTTAGCCTTTTACTAGCTTACTGGTTTCTGGTACCTGTTTTTGGTTCTAGTTCACACACAAGTGTATACATATGTAGCCAGAATCCACATATGAGAGAGAACATATGATGTTTTGCTTTCTGAGCCTGGGTTAGCTCACTTAGTATTACCCTTTCCAGATCCATCCAATTCCCTGCAAATTTCATAATTTCATTTTTCTTTACCACTGAATAGAACTCCATTGTGTTTATGTACCACATCTTTATTATCCATTCATCTGTGGAGGGACATCTAGGCTGGTTCCATTTCCTAGCTATTGTGAATAGAGCAGCAATAAACATGGTTGTGCAGGTATCTCTAAGGTAGTGAGAAGAGTCCTTTGGATATATGCCTAGGAGTGCTATAGCTGGATCATCTGGTAAATCTATTTCTAGCTGTCTCAAGAGCCTCCACACCGATTTCCACAATGGCTGGACCAGATTACATTCCCACCAACAATGTAGAAGTGTTCCTTTTTTTCCTCATCCATGCCAACACTTACTGTCATTTGTTTTCTTGATGGTAGCCATTCTGACAGGAGTGAAATGGAATCTCAAAGTGGTTTTAATTTGCATTTCCCTGATGGCTAAGGATGTGGAACACTTTTTTAGGTGTTTATATGCCATCTGTATTTCATCTTCTGAGAATTCTCTATTTAGTTACATAGCCCATTTTTTAACTGGATTATTTGAATTCTTATTGTTCTGTTTTTTGAGTTATTTGTATATTCTGGATATTAATCCTCTGTCAGATGTATAGCTGGCAAAGATTTTCTCCCATTCTGTAGGTTGTATTTTTGCTCTATTCACAGTGTCCTTTGCTGTACAAAAACTTTGTAATTTTATGAGGTCCCATTGGTTGATTAGTGGTTTTATTCTCTGAGCAATTGGAGTTATATTCAGAAAGTCCTTGCCTATGCCAATATGTTGAAGGGTTTCCCCTACCTTTTCCTGTAGCAGTTTCAGAGTTTCAGGTCTGATATTAAGGTCCCTGATCCATTTGGACTTGACTCTTGTGCATGGAGAGAGACAAGGATCTATGTTTATCCTTTTACATACAGATGTCCAGTTTTCCCAGCACCACTTGTTAAAGAGGCTATCTTTTTTCCAATGAATATTTTTGGCATTTTTGTCAAAAATCAGGTGGCTGTAGTTGCCTGGATTAATACTTGGGTCTTCTATTCTGTTCCATTGATCTACCTGTCTGTCCTTGTACCAGTACCATGCTGTTTTTATTACTATGGCTTTGTAATATAACTTAAAATCGGGTATGGTTATACCACCAACCTGATTTTTGTTCTGGCTATTCGAGGTTTCTTGTGTTTCCAGATGAATTTTAGGATTGTTTTTTCTATTTCTATGAAGAATGCTATTGGGATTTTAATGGGGATTGCATTAAACGTGTAGATTGCTTTTGGTAAGATTGACATTTTCACAATATTGATTCTTCCAATCCAGGAGCATGGAATATCTTTCCATTTCCTTGTGTCTTCTGCAATTTGTCGCTCAAGTTTTTTAAAGTTCTCATTGTAGAGATCCTTCAGTTCCTTGGTTAAGTTTATTCCAAGGTTTTTTTTTTTGTTGTTGGTTTTTTTTTTTTTTTTTTTTTTT
>PVKW010047828.1:0-14617 GCA_004027895.1 Orientallactaga bullata | reverse complement strand
ACCCAGCTGTGTGCCTGCAGGTCGACACACACCTCTCTACCATCAAGGACCCTCCTTGCCACCTCTGTGTTGAAGGTCCCACACCCATCAGGTTCCCCCTTACTCCTAAGGACGTGTCTTAGTACTCGGGTGCCACCCTGTTCTGAAGACCCTGCCCATCCAGGCTCAACTCGGTGGGAAGGCCTGTCTCCTTGGCCCACATGCACTCACTGAGACCCAGGCCATGCGACAGCACCCCCAGAGGTGCTCACGTGGTGCAGCAGGAGCAGGATCTCGGCCTCTGCCAGGCGTCTCCCCAGGCACTGGCGCATCCCAAAGCCGAAGGCCAGGTGCTGGAACCTCAGTCTCCTGTCCAGCCAGCGCTGGGGGTCATAGCGCTCAGGCCTGGGGAACACTTCCGGGTTTCGGCCCAGGGAGTACAGAAACACATGGAGGATTGTCTGTGGACAGATGCTCAGGAGAATTCAGATGCTCTGTGGGGGAGGCAGACCAGGGGCAGTTGGTGTGGTCTTTGGGGCTCACTCACCTCAGCTGGGATGTGGTAATTGTGAAGCACCAAGTCTGAGTTTAGAATTCTTTGCAAAAACATACCCACTGGGTAGAGCCTGGGGGGAAGCCATGGGAGGAACTTCAGTGGTGACAGGTCTCATTTTGTCCACTCTGCACCTTCCCCCTAGGACCCGTCTGGACAGAAGCTGCCCTGGTTATGATCCAGTGCTACTTAGCACTGCGGAGCTCAGCAGACCTCCACATCTGGTGCCCAAGTTAAGGAGACAGGACAGAAAGCTACAGGACTTTGAAGGAAGCCCAAGGGAAGAGCAGTGTCCCACCCCTGAAGGACAGGAAGCGGTCATCAAGAGAAGAGGCTTCCTATTAGAGGTGCTCCTGCCCGTGTCTGTCCTCAGGCCCCAGGAAACACAGGGCCAGCAGAGCCGGGGGCGGGGGTCGGCCAGCACCTACCTCAAGGTCTCCTTGACGGCTGCCCTCAGCAGAGGCAGGTCTGTGGTGGCCCTCTGGGGGTTCTCAGTGATGATGGCCTCGGCTGCCAGGCTCTCCTGCTGTAGGGCCTCCTGGATGTCGGGGTTCCGAGCCAGCTCAAAGAGGGTCATCATCAAGGGGATGGACGTCTGCAGGGACCGTGGATCAAGGCTCAGACACTGGTCTTGAGTCTGATCCTCCCTGCAGCGCACTCCTGCCATGAGAGCTCCCAGCCTTGGGTGAAGGGCAGGGCCATAGTAGGGCTTGCAGTGGAAGACCTGACCTGCAAACCTGATGCCAAGCTAGACTCCATACTCTTAGTCCTGAGCGAAGACATCCCCTCCTTCATCTCAGTGTCTGCTTGGTACCCATTGGGATGGACCTTCAGCATCACTCAGGGATACTCTACCACTTATATCCACCTGCCCCATTGCCAGATTTGTAATGATGATCAACAAGCCCTCAGCATAGACCTCTTGGGGCTCCAGACCTAACCAGTTCCTCCTCCTGCCTTTTGTCTGCTGCTATGAGACAACCCAGTCTGGGATCTGAGGCCCAGGAACTCCAGAAATGCCTTTTTCCGTGGGATGGGATTAAAGTGTCCTGAGACATGGGTGCATCCTCTTTCTAATGCCATTGGTATGTTGCCATAGTTTACTCAGGGCAGAGTAGGCATTAGGGAGAACTTGGGCGACTGGCTTGACAAGAGGTCTAGTGCAAAGCTCTTCCTTATTGGAGCACTGACGCCCATCTCCCCCACATAACTCCACATCCCCTGGCTGAGGCAGCCAACCCCCCTCCAACCTTCAAAGTGCAATGTGCACAGGGTTCTGCTCTCCCAGCTCCCACTTTCATGGACTCTCTGATGTTGGAACTATTCCTGAACTTTCAGCTAAAGGTCTGTCTCTGGAAGGGAACTTTCCAGGTCCTGTGCATGGTGCTAATGCTTGCCTGAGAGCGCCTCCCTGGGAGAAGCAACATAAAACTCAGCTTTGACTGTTTCTCTTCCAGGGCATGTGGCCTCTGGCTCAGAGCAGTCTCTCTCCTGAGAGCTGCTATTAGAGAAGGGTCATTCTACAGACAGGAAGTGTGCATCTGGAGCCTACCCTCCCTTCAAAGCAGAGCTGCTATCTCCTCCCACCCTCACCAGTAGAAGCCCTGGGTGTCCCTGTCTCCCCTTGGCTCTGTCCTTCCTTGCATCTGCCCCAGACCTCACACTGACCTTGGAGCCTCTGCTGGATGATCCTACCCAAGGCTTCCTGTCCCTCCATGTCTCACACTATGCCCGTGGGGGGCCAAGATTCTGCCTATCTATTGGGCCACATCTTTTCTGCCTCGTGCGTGCACATGAATGCCCATGCCAAGTGAAAGCTTTTCCCCCAGCTTGGATCCCCTTTCCCTTTGCTCAGAGATTTCACGGGCTTTGCAGCCAAGGGCCACGGCTGGGGTTAGGATCTTGGGGGCACAGGCTAGGCTGGGACTGTGGGTGACTGCTTCGTTGGAGGCTGACCGTATCCACACTCCCAACAATGAGTTCCAAAGAGTTCGCCTTGATAGCATTGAGTGGCAAGGCACCCTGTGCCAGCAACTCTGATGCTATACTGCTGTGCTGCTGTGGGTGTCCCCGTGCCAGGTTCTGATACACCTCCTGGGTGGATTTGGTGACTGTAACACAGAAGAAAACCCTCTGGTCATGATACTAGGAAGCAACTCCTCCTGCCCACTCTTCTCCTAGACAGTGATGTCTCCCTGCTGAATGCCACCCTTGCTGCAAAATCTCGGGGAGGTTGTTAAACAGCCACAGCCCTTTGAGGAGGCCTCAGTGTGACACTGAGTAAAGGTGAATCATTAATTGGTTGACCACTGTGCCCCAGCGCCATGACCCAGCCCATGTTTGGGGGCCATACCATATTCAAAGATGTCATCCCAGGCCTGAAAGTGTTCTTTCCAGAGCTGAGTGTTGGTCCACTGGGTCAGGCTCTTGGGCAGAAGCGTGAGTTGTGCCGTAGACTTGAGAATGAACTGCAAGGTATGGATTAACTCCAGGCTTCCAGGCTTTGGGTTGTGGCCATGCATGGCCAGCCGTTTCCCAAAGACAGCAAAGTTGCTGGCTGCAGAGACGAACGCATCATTGAGCCAAGGCAGCTCCCGGCCTCATGGCTCCTCTACACACTCTGCGTGCTCTACCCCCTGACTCCCTCATGCTGGGACCTTCCCCCAGCCACACACCTTCTATGGTGTAGTAGGGGACAGTGGACCGAATGTCCAGGGAGATGCGCCTGTGGACATTCTGCAGCACCTTCTTCTTCAGAGCCTCTGTGTAGTCCCTTGCCACCATGTCCACCATGGGGATGAACTTCTGAACGGCCTTCGGTGACAGCATCTCGTGGTTCAGCTTCAATCTGTTAAAGCGCCATTCAGGCCCATTCCTGCAGGGCAGGGAGTAGAGCTCCAGAGGCCTCCCAGGCAGGCTGTAGCCCACGCCTGTCCCCATCTTCCTGCCTCCCAAAGACATTGAGGCTGTGGGCGGAGACATCAGGCTCACAGGCATGCTCTGAATATTGTGACCTGTCCTCTCTCCCAGAGCCTCACGCGCTGGGCAGATGGTCACTAAAGGCTATAGTGGGCCTGACACTTAATTCTACAACTCTTACCCAGAGCACCCAGAGCCTGTGTGGGACTTCTTTTCTCCACAGCGAATGTGGGTCTGCTGCTCAGTCCTGGCTAAGGTAACCGTCTGCAAATGCTAGAGAGTGTGTGGGCCCTGAGTCTCCTGTAAGGGAGGCAGCCTTCCAGAGAGCAGGGTCCTCTCCAGACCTCTCAGGACATCCTTAAACCACAGCCCAGGTTACAGATGGCCACACAGAGATTCTCCAGTCAATGAAGGAAGGGACTTGCACATTGAACCACACACACACAACACCTTTCTCTTTCTATGTGTAAAACTTGCAACCACTGGCAGAGGTCACATGTATATACACAAATGTGTGCCCACATAAAACCTCAAAACAGGCCGGGCGTGGTGGCGCACGCCTTTAATCCCAGCACTTGGGAGGCAGAGGTAGGAGGATCGCCAAGAGTTCAAGGCCACCCTGAGACTACATAGTTAATTCCAGGTCAGCCTAGACCGGAGTGAGACCCTAACTCGAAAAACAAAAAACCAAAAAAAAAAAAAGAAAAAAAAAAAAACCTCAAAACATTTGTAAAATGTGCATGCAGACACAATCATAACCGTGCACACACACACACACACACACACGCGCGCGCGCGCAAGCAGGGAGACATGCAGATAGCTCATATGTCATGTCTGTGCAATTACACTGGTCAAGCATGCAAATAATCATACAGAAGCAAACGGAACAGCATTAACACACATGCAAGTCCTGTGTGCATACACAAGCTCTCTCCTTCCTTCAGAGACGTGACTCCACGCTTTCTCCATTCTTGACCACCCAGGGCTAATGTATTTCATTACCGAGAGAATTCATTCTGGTGTGCACCAAAGTCCCTGTCTACAGCCCAACTTCTCCCTGTAGGACCCTTATTGTCAAGATGCAGCCACATTGCAGTCCATCCACCCCCAGCACCATGTATCCCGGAAAACCTTTCCAGGTGCACCCCGTCACAGTTTCCTTCCGCACTGCAACCACTCCACTCAGTGTTTGCTGTGAACCCTAAGGAGCCACCAATCTCCTGCTCTACCTCCCTCAACCCACTACCAGAGCTCTCAAAACTTTAGAAACCAAGACACTGTACAGAGAGGGCTACAGCCTTCCTGGACACTGGGTGTGGTCCCCATGACCAGAATGGGGAACGTGTGACACCAATCCACGTTTGGTGGTCATCTGTCTCCTAACCACCATCCAGTTGCTCTATGCGTCTAGCCCAGTCCACTAATCCCACCTCCATCCTCATGAACAATGTCCTCTTACAGCAGGAACACGCCACATTGCTCGCCACGGAGCTTTCTGTGGGCCACCCAGGGTTCCAGAGGCATCCGGCGGACCCCTATGCTGTCCACCTTCTGCACCTTCTCCACATCTTCAGGCAGCATCACAAACACTTTCTGTCTTTCCGTACTGTCCCTGGGGGTGGATACAGAGTTCTCCTGAGTGACACAGTGTCCTCATCTGAGCTCTTCACAGAACCAGCCCCGTGTCTGTGCTACACGAGCTGACTGGGTCCAGGTGCACGTGTCCTCCTGCTCTCTGCCTGACCCCCTATCCCCTTCTGGACTCCTGTGCTCTATCCTCTCAGCAGTGTGCTACATTTTTCTCGGTCAGTGTGGACAATGTTCCATGGCCCGAGTCAATCCCACAACCCACAGTGGTGCACCTGTCTTCCCAAGGATGCAGTGCCCAGATCCCCTGGAGAATGGTTGCCAGGGTCATGGCAGAGCCTGGGCATCCAGCAGGGTGGAAGGCTCTGGCTGTCCTCAGCAAGAGCCCAGGGAGTCTTTACCTGACAATGGGCCCCAGCTCCTGGAAGGTCTGATGCATCTCCAGGTGCAGGTTCTCACAGCCCTTCTCCTTCCAGATCTGCAGCTTTCTCAGCCAGTTGTTGCCTGTGACCTGGGGTATGGCTTCAAAGGGCAGCACCTCTTTGGGGGCCAGAACTGCTGTGGTGCCCAGTGTCCTGCTCCTGTGTAGACACTGCCAGGACCCTGCCAGCCACATATCTGCCTTCATTCTGAATGCCATTGCAATGCTCCTGCCGCCTCCGTTCAAATCAAGGCCTTTTATCCTGTCTGAGCAACTGACAGTAGCACTGAAGGATGTGTCCCCTGATTTGTCCTAGAAATCTGTTCAGGGTTGATGGCCCAGGCTTGAGGTAGACAAATGGCCTTTTGCCTAGTCTCTGCTATGCCTGCTAGTGGGCAGGGACTGAGAGCAGACGCATGTTCTGGAATGGTGTCAACGTCAGTGAACACAAGCCTCTCCCTCCTTCCCAGAGAGCAACAGCAAGATGGACGAGCCCTGCCCGACTACACAGCCTGGACTCATCCTCCTGCCCTGGGCAGTGCTAGTGGGACCAGAGCATATGTTAGCATTGACTGTGTTAATTCACAGACATAAATCTACTTTTTATAGTTCACATATTTTTCATAATTCTAAAATTAAAAAAAAGGAAAACATGAGTTTAAAAGTGTGCCCAGCTGGGCATGGTGGCGCACGCCTTTAATCCCAGCACTCAGGAGGCAGAGGAAGGAGGATTTCCATGAGTTCGAAGCCACCCTGAGTCTACATAGTGAATTCCAGATCAGCATTGGCTACAGTGAATCTCTACCTAAAAAAAAAAAAATGCACAAATTGTATTTTGACTGAGATGAGCTAAGTGACATATTGTTATTTGGATGTGCAAAGTCCCTATAGGCTTGTGTGTGGTTGTCCCATGCTGGTGGCACTACGTAGGGAAGTTGTGAAACCTTTGGAGGGTGAGCCCTATCTAAAGAAAGGGAATCTCTGGTAAAGGGGTCCTGAGATTTACTGCCCAGCCCCACTTCCTATCACATCCTTCTCTATGCTTCATGTCTGGATGAGACGGAGAAAGGTGAGGAGTCAGCCTCACGCTCCTCCTGCCATAAAGCTGCTGGTAGCATGCTTCCCACACCATGAAGGACTGTGTCCCCCAAATCTTGAACGAAAATAGCCCTCCTTCCCTTCAGTTGTTATTGTGAGCTATTCTGTCACCATTATGAGAAAAGCAACTAAGAAGGGAAGGAAGAAGAGGGGCCACTGCTATCTGTGATCCTTAGGCCTGTGGAACTGGTGCACTGGACAGATATAGAAAAGTTTGCGGCTGTAGGCTACAGAAGCCTTCAGGTGTTGTTAGAGAGATCGGTGGACTGATCCAATGGGAGTCTGAAGGACTAGAAGGCCAAGCGAAACACAGAGACACAGAGTGAAGGCCAGACACATGATACTTGAGAGAGAAGTGAGCGACCTTTTTAGGAATTGTTCAACAAGCTCTTGGTGTTCTTCTGTAGCAGACAGCTTCAGGTTCGCTGAGATGAACTTCCAGACCAGGCAAAGTTATAGAGGAAGGGATATTTATTGAAGCTTACAGATCCAGGGGAAGTTCCATAATTGTAGAAGAAGCTGGCCTGCTCTTACAGGACCAGGCAAGAAAGAGAGAAAACCAAAAGCCAAATGCCACAGCACACCTCAGGAACTCCATCTAGGCACACTTCACATATCTTTAGATTGAAATCTCAAACCCACCACCACACCTTAAGATCCGCCCAGTGACACTGCCTCCAGCCGGGTGGCTGCAGATGCAGAATACAAACTAATAAAAGACTGAATATATTGGGGGCCATCTATTCAAACTACCACATGTTCTATTGTGGCAAAGCATCTGGCGATATTCAGGACCATGTACTTAAATTCTGTGCGCAGTGAAACAAAAAGCCATGGCTAAAAAGCTTGGTGAAGGCAATTTCCAGACTACATAAATGTCCCAGCTGTGGCTGACTATTTTTTCTCATTGCACTGAGGGCAACAGGAAGATATAAAAATTGCACAGCAGGTGAGGCAAGGAGTGTGAATGTTACAGCTGTGCACAAGAGAGACAAGGTGGGTTTGCACAAAGCAGCTCTAACGGTTAAAGAGATAAGCACAGTTAAGGAGGAGCCTCACTCCTGCATGGGGAAATGGCCTGGAGCATAAAGGTTAGGTTTCCATGCACCTGAGACCACACCCAGGGAAGCCCAGAAGCCCACAGTCCTCTTGGAGATCCAAGACCCAATGCAAAATCATTTGGAAAACTTTCACTCAGAAAAAAAAAAAAAAGAAGAAGAAGAATGACTGAGCAAACAGACCCTCCAAGTCATCCTACTCCACCAGGGGACTCTGGGGAATGGTTTCCTGGTTCATCTAGTGGTGTCCAGAGGCCTCGAGGCTCAGGGAGAAAGAAGGGACAAGCATATGCCTCAGGCTGGCAGCAGAGTTCTGTATCATCTGTGTGGTGCTGATTTTGTAGGTGAGACAGTTAGGGTGATGGCACCCCAAAAGTAAACAGCAGGAATGTCTTTGGCCTACCCTTGTGGTCTCCACTGTGCTGGAGTCAGAGAAGAATCTGGCTTCTCCTTACATTTTTCATAAAGTGGTTCCATAGATGTGTTTTTCCATAAACAACCTGAGGCCCTCTCTTTAAAAAGTTAAGGTTTAAATCCAGTCCTGGAATTCTGGTTGGTTTTAAGCGTAGCCCTAAACTTGGCATCATGGCTGGCCTCCTCTTCAGCCGCGTCTAGCCCAGACCAATCAGCACATCTGAGCCTGAAGGTAAAGCCCACCACAAGAAGGCTCACCAGGTGGGCAAGAATTTTCACCTGTCCAAGTCTCTGCTCTAGTAAGCCGCCCTTGTCTGAGCCCCACTGGGCTGAGATGACCCTACTCCCATCCCTCCCACCTTCCAGATGGCAGGAGCTCTCTACACATTTCTTCTCATTTCCACTCCAAACGTAATAATATCTTTTTTTATTTTTATTTTTTTTTTTCCTTTTTTTTTTTTTTCTTTTTCTTCGAGGTAGGGTCTCACTCTGGCTCAGGCTGACCTGGAATTCACAATGTAGTCTCAGGGTGGCCTCGAACTCACGGCGATCCTCCTACCTCTGCCTCCCGAGTGCTGGGATTAAAGGCGTGAGCCACCATGCCCGGCCGTAATAATATCTTGAATAAACGTCACAGTCAGTTTTATTCCAATTCTTTGTTGAAAACAGACACAAGGCCTAGAGAGATGGCTCAGCGTTAAGATAATTGTTACCAAAGCCATAACCGAGGTTCAGTTCTTCAGTGCCCATGTAAAGCCAGATTCACAACGTGGTGCATGCATCTGAGTTTGTTTGCAGTGGCTAGAGGCCCTGGTGCACCCATTCTCTCTGTCAGTCTCTCTTCTTTCTAACTCTATCTCTGCTTGCAAACAAATTAAATTAAATTTTAAAAATTAAAAAAAAAATAGACATGAACTTGGGTTTAAAGTTCAAAGACTTTTCCTGAATCCCAAGAACCCGACTGCATAAGCATTCATAATGCAGCAGTGAAGGTCACGGAAGCTTGCCCCCACGGTGCCAGAGAGCTGCTGCTGAGACCAGGTAATGTGTAACAATCCCATGTTTTCCTCCTGTACTCCTGAGTAGTGAGTGCTACATCTGGGAAGGTGAAGGCTGTGTGGCATTGAGACCCTGGGATGTGATGCTGGAGGTGTTAGAAATGCCTGCTGCCTGCCAAGGAAAGCTGAAGGCCCCGGGGACAGCGGCTGTGAGAGAGAGCATACATGTGACATTTAGCAGAGCCTACCTCTCTTAGGTATATACTATGTTTTTTACCCATTAGTTTTATTTCATTTCTTGAGTCTGTGAACAATGCTGCAGATTAGCATGGAGTTCTGATTCCAGTTGAGACACTGACTTGTTTCCCACAAATAAATACCATAAGATTAGTGTATCCTCTATTGTCCTCTTATTAACTTTCTGCAGAACTTCCTCTTTTTTAAAAATATTTTTATTTGTTTGAAAAAGAGAAAGGGAGAGAGAATCGGTGTGTCAGGGTCTTCAGCAACGGAACTCCAGACGCATGCACCACCTTGTGCATCTGGCTTTATGTGGGGCCTGGGGAATTGAACCTGGGTCTTTTGGCTTTGCTGGCAAGTGCCTTAACCGCTAAGCCATCTCTCCAGCCCTTTCTTTTTTCTACACATCTATGCTAATTTCCTTTTCCAACCACAGTGTGAAAGGGTTCCATTCTCTCAGCAGTTCCCGGTGCTTGTGATCTTCTGTCTCCCAATAATGGCCAGCCACTCAGGTGTCAAGTGACATCTTATGGTTCAATTTGAATGATTGGAGATGATGACATCACTTCATATACCTTTGTCCTTTGTATATCTTCTTCTTTTTTTTTAATTTGAGAGAGAGAGACAGAGAGACAGAGAGGAAGAAGCAGATAGAGAACGGGTGCGCCAGGGCTTCTCAGCCACTGTGAATAAACTCAAGACACATGCTCTCCCTTGTGTGCATGTGAGGCATTGAGTGCTTGTGTCACTTTTGCGTCTGGCTAAATGTGGGACCTGGAGATTCAACCGGGCATTCTTAGGCTTCACAAGCAGGCACCTTAACCGCTAAGCATCTCTTCAGCCCTGTATGTCTTCTTTTAAGGGACATCTACTCCCCATCCTTCACTGAATTTCTCATCCTGTTGTTTTCTTGCTATTGAGTTGTTTGAACATTGGTCCCTGTCAATGCTATATGATGCTGCGGAGCTCCAGGAGGCTATAAAGTTGACTACATTGAGTCACTTCCTTCACGGAAAGGGCACCACTTACATACTGGGTATGGATTTGACTTTTCTGCATGTAATGCTTCTGCCAAAGCTACTATCTGTGGACTTACAGAATGCTTTATCCAATATCATGGTATTTGACACAACACTGGGTCTAAGCAAAGAACTCACTTCACAACCAGAGAAGTGAGGCATAGGCTACTGCTCATGGAACTCACTGTCTTACTGAAAGAGGAACAGGACAAAAGCGTTTTTTTTGTTTTGTTTTGTTTTGTTTTGTTTTGTTTTGGGTTTTGGTTTTTCGAGGCAGGGTCTCACTCTGGCCCAGGCTGACCTGGAATTAACTATGTAGTCTCAGGGTGGCCTCGAACTCATGGCGATCCTCCTACCTCTGCCTCCCAAGTGCTGGGATTAAAGGCGTGCGCCACCACGCCCGGCTCAAAATAGCGTTTTTATAGTTGGTCAGTGAGGGACAGATGCCCAAGGAGAAGTCCCCTTGCCTGCAAGTAACAACTGAGCAGTGCTTCCTGCTGTGTCAGGTTTTCCTCAACCTGGAAAACCAGGGTGGGCCGGCCCCTCCTGAGTCAGGCCTTTGGGTCCACCAGCCCAACAGCTCGCTGCCTTTCGCCCCTGAGTCTGATGATGAGGCTCATCCTAATTAGATGTTTACACCATAAAGGAGCCTAACCATGTGTGTAACTCTCTCTTCTTTGCCCTGGCCCTTCTTCATCCCTTAGTTCTGCCGGAACACAGGTATATATGTCTCTCTCTCCCCCTTCCTAGCCTGGCTGTGGAGGGGGTAGAATTTCCTTCTATCTGGACATTTCCCATGGGAGAAGGCTGCCCTCAATGTACTCCATTGAAGTCTGTGCAGTTGAGGTTAGCTCTTCTCTTTCTTTATACTTCATGTCGCCTTGTTCAATCCTGAATTCTACACCCACCCCCGATAAAGCCTGTCTCTGCTACTTTCACTTTTGGTTAGAGAAGCTTCTTTTTTCAGATGGTGGTGATCTTGGGATGACTCAGAAGGCACCATGGTGCTGAGAAGAAGTGACAGAGGAGTGCTCAGCACTGAAACATCTCTATCACATCAATGGATATCTCAGGTCCATTGCGGAAGAGGGGGCAAAAAGAATGTAAGAGCCAAAGGAAGGGTAGGACTCCTTACAATGTGCTCCTCCAGACACAAAATGGCCTGGATATCCATGACCTCACAGTGCCTGACACTACCTACACAAGACCCTCATAATAGGAGGAAAAGATTATTACATCAAAATAAAAGAGAGACTGATTGAGAGGGGGAGGGGATATGATGGAGAGTGGAGTTGCAAAGGGAAAAGGGGGAGGGAAATGTTTTATTGTCTATAATTATGGAAGTAGTTAATAAAAAATAAATTTAAATTTAAAAAAGAATTAATAGAGGGAGAAAGTCTGTGTGTGGGAACAGGTAGCTTCTAAGGAAGTGCTCAGTGGGAGCAGGTTACCACTTTCCGGGGGCAGGTAGACACAGGTGAACCCACATCTGGCCTTGGTTACCTCCTATTATTGGCACCAACCTATGCCTCCTGCAGCCTAAAGACCCATGTTTTACTCTCCAGGGCCCACGTTAGCCAGATGCACAAAGGTGAGGCAAGTGCAAAGTTGCACATTCCCACTAGGTGGTGCAAGCATCTGGAGTTCAACTGTAGTGGCTGAGGCTCTGACATGCCAATTCTCTCACACACACACTCTCTCTCTCACTCTCATTCACTCTTTCTAAAATAATAAATAAATAAATAAATAAATAAATAAAAAGTACAAAGTCCAAGAAAGCACAAACCCCATAAAGCACCACATCATGACAGGATTAAATTGAACCTCAAAGTTATAACCTTAAATATTAATGGTTTTAACTCACCCATCAAAACACACAAGTTAACAGAGTGGATCAGAAAAAAAAAAAATGGACCTTTCTCTCTGCTGTCTTCAGGAAACCCACCTCACTACTAAAGGCAGACACTTTCTCAGGGTGAAAGGATGGAAAGTTATATTCCAAGCAAATGGAAATAAGAAACAAGCAGGTGTCTGATAAAATAGAATTCAAACCAAAACTAATCAAAAAGGACAAAGTAGGCCACTTCTTACTCATCAAGGGAATGATGCAACATGAGGACCTCACTATCATAAATCTACATGCACTGAACACAGGGGCACCACAGTTTATTAAACAAAACCTGCTTGACAACAAAACAGAAATAAACACCAACACCATCAGAGTTGTGGGCTTCAATACTCCACTACCATCAATGGACAGATCATCCAAGCAGAAAATCAACAGGGAAATAATAGAGCTCAATGACACCATAGATCAACTAGACCTAACAGACATCTACAGAACATTCCAACCAAATTCTACAGAATACACAGTCTTCTCAGCAGCCCATGGAACCTTCTCCAAAATAGATCATAATTAGGTCATAAAGCCTGCCTCCATAAATTCAGGAAAAGTGACATGACTTCCTGCATCATATTAGATCACAATGCTTTAAAACTAGAAATTAACAAGAGACACATCAGGAATTCCACCAGCTCCTGGCAACTGAACAACACACTTTTAAACAATGAATGGGTTGTGGAAGAAGTAAAAAAAAAAAAAATGTAAAATTTCTTTAATTGAATGATAATGAAAACACAACTTACCAAAACATACAGTATACAATGAAGGCAGTCCTAAGGGGAAAATTCAAGAACAATCCAACCATAAGAGGTACAGACAGAAAGAAATTATTAAGATCAGGGGCTGGAGAGATGGCTTAGTGGTTAAATCATTTGCCTGTGAAGCCAAAGGACCCAGGCTCGATTCCCCAGGACCCATGTAAGTCAGATGTACAAGGGGCACATGCATCTGGTGTTCATTTTCAGTGGCTAGAGGCCCTGGCATGCCCATTCTCTCTCTCTCTCTCCTTGCAAAAAAATAAATAAAAATTTAAAAAAGAAATTATTAAAATCAGAGGAAAAATTAATGAATTGGAAACTAAGAAAACAATTAAGAAAATCAATGAAATGAAGAGCTGGGTTCTTTGAAAAAATAAAAGAATTGATAAACCCTTGGGCAATTTGATCAAATGAGAAAAGGAGAAGTCTCAAATTAACAAAATCAGAAATGAAAAGGAAGAGGTCACAACAGACATCAATGAAATTGGAAGAATCATCAGGGCATACTTCCAAAACCTCTACTCCACAACATTGGATAATCTGGAAGAAATGGATGAATTCTTAGACATATACCACCTACCAAAGCTAAACTGAGTGTAGATTAATCTCCAAAACGAACCTATCACATTCATCAAGATTGAAAAGGTAACCAAAAACTCCCCAAAAAGAAAAGCCCAAGACCGATGGCTTCTCAGCCAAATTCAATCAAACCTTCATTGAAGAACTGAAACCAATTTTTCTCAAACTGTTTCATATTATCAGAGAACAGGGAATCCTCCCCAAATCCTTTTATGGAGGTAGCATCACCCTAATACCAAAACCAGACAGAAATCCTACAAAAAAAGAAAACTATAGGCCTGTATCCCTGATGAACTTAGATGCAATAATACTGAACAAGATTCTCATAAACTGAATTCAACAACACATCAAAAGCATTATCCACCAGGTGTGATGGCACACGCCTTTAATCCCAGCACTCAGGAGGCAGAGGTAGGAGGATTGCCATGAGTTCAAGGCCACCCTGAGACTACATAGTGAATTCCAGGTTAGCCTGGGCTAGAGTGAGACCCTACCTTGGGGGAAAAAAAAAGCATTATCAACCTTGACTCAAGCAGGATTCATCCCAGAGATGCAGAGATGGTTCAACATACAGAAATGGGTCAACATAATATACCACATAAATAAACTTAATCACAAGAATCACATGATTATTTTAATAGATGCAGAGAAGGCCTTTGACAAAATACACCACTTCATGAACAAATGGGCTAGAGAAAATGGGCATGGAGGGTTTATATCTCGACACGATAAAAGCTGTATATAAAGCACCTAAAGCCTAAATGATTCTTAATGGGGAAAGACTCAAGGAGTTCCCACCAAGATTGGGAACAAGACAAGGGCACCCACTCTCACCACTGCTCTTCAACATAGTACTAGAAGTACTAGCCCAAGCAATAAGACTGGGAAAAGAAATAAAAGGGATTCAAATTGGAAAGGAAGAAGTCAAGTTAGCCCTATTTGCAGATGACATGATCATATATACAAGTGACCTGAAAGTCTCCGTCTCAAAACTTCTAAAAGTGATTAATTCCTTCATCAAAGTGACAGGATTCAAAATCAATGCACAAAAATCGGTAGTTTTTCTATATGCAAAGGACAAGTATACAGAG
>PVKW010047827.1:0-14627 GCA_004027895.1 Orientallactaga bullata | reverse complement strand
CCTTAACCAGAAAGAGTCCAGGACTTGGGAGGTGGCTCAGCAGTTAAGGTGCTTGCCTGCAAAGCCAAAAGACCTGGTTCGATTCCCCAGGACCCATGTAAGCCAGATGCACAAGGTGGCGCATGCATCTGGAGTTCAGTTGCAGTTCCTGAAGGCCCGGGTGTACCCATTCGCTCTTTTTCTCTCCCTCTTTTCTCTCAAATAAATAAATAAAATAGGGTTGGAGAGATGGCTTAGCGATTGTGGCGCTTGCCTGCAAAGCCAAAGGACCTCAGTTCAATTCCTCAGGACCCATGTAAGCCAGATGCACAGGTGGTGCATGCATTTGGAGTTCTTTTGCAGTGGCTATAGGCCCTGGCATGCCCATTCTCCCTCTGTCTGTCTGTCTCTATCTCTTTGCCTCTCTCTCTCAAATAATAAATAAAAATAAATAAATAAAATAAAAAATATTTTAAAACACATTCAGCTGGGCGTGGTGGCGTACGCCTTTAATCCCAGCACTCGGGAGGTAGAGGTAGGAGGATCACCATGAGTTTGAGACCACTCTGAGACTACATAGTGAATTCCAGGTCAGCCTGAGCTAGAGTGAGACCCTACCTCGAAGGAAAAAAAAAAAAAAAAAAAAGAGTTCAAGGGCTAGAGAGATGGCTTAGCAACTAAGGCACTTTCCTGCAAACGCAACGGACCCAGATTTGATTGCCCAGTACCTATGTAGTCACATGCAGAAGGTGGCCCATGTGTCTGGAGTCTCTTTGCAGCAGCTTGAATGCCCTGGTGTGCCCATTCTCTTTCCATATATATCTGCCTCTTTCTTTCTCTCCAATAAATAAATAAATAAATAAATAAATAAATAAATAAATAAATAAATAAATAGATAAATAAATAGATAAATAAATAAATAAAAGTTCAAGGGCTCAGATAGATGGTGTAGTTAAGGCACTTGCCTGCAAAGCCTAAAAACCCATGTTTGACTCTCCAGGTCCCATGTGTGCCAGACACACTAGGTGATGCACGTGCAAGGTTGCACATGTGCACAAAGTGGCACTGCATCTGGAGTTTGATTACTGTGGCTGGAGGCCCTGGCACACCAATTTCTCTTGCATATAAAAAAAGGGGGGGCTGGAGAGATGGCTTAGCGGTTAAGGCACCTGCCTACTAAGCCTAAGAACCGGGTTCCAATCTCCAGGTCCCACATTTAGCCAGATGCAAAGTGATACAAGGGTGCCATGCCGCACTTGACCACAAGGGGGCGCACACATCTGGATTTCATTCACAGCAGCTGAGAGGCTGCTGGAGCACCCATCTCTGTCTTCCTCGCCCTCTCTCCAAAAAAAAAAAGGTCAAAAGCTAGGCGTGCTGGCGCACACCTTCAATTCCAACACTCGGGAGGCAGAGGTAGGAGGATCGCTGAGAGTTTGAGGCCACCTTGAGACTACATAGTGTATTCCAGGTCAGCCTGGGTTAGAATGAAACCCTACTTCAAAAAACCAAGAAATAAAAATAAATAATAATAATAATAATAAACTTTTTTTTTTTAAACTTTATTTTCAGATAGGGTCTTCCTACGTTGTCCAAACCCCAGAATTCTTAAACAGAATATTGGCCGGTAGGATGTGGAAAATGCTTTGAAGCCAACCATGTGGTGACAATGCCGGCTTACCCCGGGAAGGCAGAGTTCTTTTCCACTTGACAATTTATTCATGCTTCGTCACATTCGCAGATTAAAGGAGAGAAACCATATGATCGTCTCGATACTGGCATGAAAAGTGTTTAACAAAAATTTTTTAAAAATCCCTTTGTGAGAATCTGAGGAAAGCTTAGGGACCCGCTCCCCCACAAAGAACATACTGTTCCCCATATGTGAATCTCTTTTATGCTTCCAGAGGTTTCTTTCTTTTCCTTTTTTTTTCCCCAGGTAGGGTGTCATTCTATCCCAGGCTAACCTGGAATTCACTATGTAGTCTCAGGGTGGCCTCGAACTCATGGCGATCCTCCTACCTCTGCCTCCTGAGTGCTGGGATTAAAGGCGTGCGCCACCACGCCCAGCTTTAAGATTTTATTTTTGTTTATTTTTTAGAGACAGAGAGAGGGAGAGAGAGAGGGAGAATGGGCACACCAGGGCCTCTAGCCACTACAAACGGACTCCAGATGCATGCGCCAACATATGCATCTATCTAGCTTATGTGGGACCTGGAGAATCGAACCCGGGTCCTCAGGCTTCGCAGGCATGCACCTTAACCGTTAAGTTATCTCTCCAGCCCTCTCTTTCTCTTTATTCCCTTCTTCCCCACCCCCCTTCCCCCAGGTCGCCATCAAAATCATTGATAAGACCCAACTGAATCCCAGCAGCCTGCAGAAGGTGAGTCTCAGAAAGGGGAAAGGGGAGAGCGGGGAGCTCATCGGAAGGTGCCAGCAACATCCTGGTCACCTGAGGAGGAAGAGACCCTTTTCAGTCATTCACCTTCACACCCGTCTGTCTGTTCTTCCTTTCCGGCTTCTCCCAGCTGTTCCGAGAAGTTCGCATCATGAAGGGGCTCAACCACCCCAACATCGGTGAGGAGGGGACGGGAGCCGGCTCAGGGACAAGACTCTGGTGCAGGAGGGGAGTCAGGGACCCGGGGACCCGTGACTGACAGTTCCTGACCAAGTTTCTCAAAGGGGTATCACTGAGTATGACTTCAGACAAGTCAGGTCACTCCTCTGAACCTCTGTCTCCTCTCTGGGAGTGAGGATGTATTTCAAGGTCACTGTGAGGACTGGAGAAGATTTTGCGTCCTACACACGTCATCCAGTGCTAAGCTGTGGATGTGGCCCACCACTTTATCTGAGCTGCTGTGGTCACTGTCATTGTCTTTAGGTAGAGGAGCGGTTTCTGAGAGGAGCAACGTTTGGTTGCCCTGCATATAGCAGCAGCAGTGATTTTATATATATATATATATATTTATTTATTTATTTAAGACACAGAGAGAGAGAGAGAGGAAGAGACAGAAAAAGAGAAAAGATGGGCATGCCACGGCCTCTAGCCACTGCAAGTGAACTCCAGATGTATGTGCCACCTTGTGCATCTGGCTTACGTGGGTCCTGGGGAATCGAACCTGGGTCTTCATAGGCAAGCACCTTAACCACTAAGCTATCTCTCTGGCCCAGATTTTTTTTATCAAGGTAGGGTCTTGCTGACCTGGAATTCACTGTAGTCTCAGGGTGACCTGGAACTCATGGCAGTCCTCCTACCTCTGTCTCTCCAGTGCTGGGATTAAAAGCGTGCACCACCATGCCCTGCTGCATTTTTTTTTTTGTAATTTTTTTTTTTTTTTTGAGCTAGAGAGTTGGTGCCCCAGGGCCTTCAGCCACTGCAGTAGAACTCCAGACGTGTGTACCATCTAGTGGGCATGTACAACCTTGTGCACTTGTGTCACCTTGTGTGTCTGGCTTACATGGGATCTGGAGAGTCAAACATGAGTCCTCAGGCTTCACAGGCAAACGCCTTAGCCACTAAGCCAGCTCTCCTGCCCACATTTTTAAAAAGATTTTATTATTTATTTATTTATTAGAGACAGAAAGAGTAAGAATGGGCGCACCAAGGCCTTATAGCCACTGCAAACGAACTCCAGATGCATGTGCCACCATGTGCATCTGGCTTACTTGGGACCTGGACAATCAAACTTGGGTCCGTAGGCTTCACAGGCATATGCCTTGACCACTAAGCCACCTCTCCAGCCTCCACATTTTTTTTAACCCAGTAAATACTGCATAGAGCCAGGCATGGTGTTGCATGCCTTTAATCCCAGCAGCAGCATTGCAGTGTAGAGGCTAACCTGGGCTACATGGTATATGTGTCAGATCTATCTCAGCTACATAGTGAGACTTCATCTCCAGAAAAATGGCTGAAACTGAGCGTGGTGACACACGCCTTTAATCCCAGCTCTCAGGAGGAAGAGGTAGGAGGATCGCTGTGAGTTTGAGGCCAGCCTTGGACCACAGAGTGAGTTCTAGGTCAGCCTGAGCTAGAGTGAGACCCTACCTTGAAACAAACAAACAGAAATAAAAATACTGCATAGCTGCTGTGTGCTAGGTGCTGGGGACACAGGGAGGAAGAGGCAGACACAGATAGACACCCCCTTCTCCCACTCCATTGAGCAGAGTTGGGGTGGGACTGAGTGGCTTGGAAAATCTGGCCACTATTAGGGAGCCATTGAGGGTTTTATTTTTTTATTTTTTTATCATTTGCTGGGTATGGTGGCACACACTTTTAATCTCAGCACTTGGGAGGCAGAGGTAGGAGGATCACCGTGAGTTCGAGACCACCCTGAGACTACATTGTGAGTTCCAGGTCAGCCTGGGCTAGAGTGAGACCCTATTTCGGAGAGGAAAAAAAAAACTTATTTGAGAGAGTGAGAGAGAAAGAGGCAGAGAGAGAGAGAGGAAGAGAATGGGCACACCAGGGTCTCTAGCCATTGCCAACCAATTCCAGACACATGTGCCCCCTTGTGCATCTGGCTTACGTGGGTCCTGGGGAATCAAACCCAGGTCCTTTGGCTTTGCAGGCAAGCACCTTAACCATAAGCCTGAGGGTTCTTGAGTATGTGGGAGGTGCAGGGGGGGGGGCGGGGGTATCGGCATAGCTACTGAGTCTGGGTGGAGGGTGGAGGGGACTTCCTCTGCCGCCTCACCAGTGCCCTCCCCTCCCCCATGTCGGCAGTGAAGCTCTTCGAGGTAATCGAGACGGAGAAGACCCTATACCTGGTGATGGAATATGCAAGTGCTGGTAAGGCCCTGCCCCCGCGCCCTGCCTTGCACCCCCATCTTCTCTGCGCCTCCCCACCCCCCAGCCTTGACCGCACTTGGCCTCTGTCTACAGGGGAAGTGTTTGACTACCTCGTGTCCCACGGCCGCATGAAGGAGAAGGAGGCTCGGGCCAAGTTCCGACAGGTGAGGCGTGGGCTGGGGCTGCAGGCCTGGGAGGGTGCAGAACCTCCCTGGGTTCCTGGACACACCCAGGTGTGAGGTGCTTGGGAGAGTTGGAGCCTCGAGGACCCCAGGTGTGTGTGGGGGGGGATGGAAAGGTGGGTGTGCAGGTAGGAGGCCCAGGTGCAGAGGCGCTTGGGTGGCAGGGCCAGTGTGAAAACGTGCCACAGTCTGTGAGCTCAGAGAAAGGGCCAGAGATCCACAGGGAAAGCTGGGTGTGTGTGGCCGTCCCAGCACTCAGGTGATGGAGGCACGAGAATCAGGAGTCCAGGGTCATTTGACCACATGATGAGGCAGCCCCCGCTACTTGAAAGCCTGATGGAAACAGAAAGGAATTAAATTAAAAAATTAGGGCTGGAGAGATGGCTTAGCGGTTAAGGCGCTTGCCTGCGAAGTGTAAGGACCCAGGTTTGATTCTCCAGGTCCCATGTAAGCCAGATGCACAAGGTTGCACATGCGTCTGGAGTTCATTTGCAGTGGCTAGAGGCCCTGGAGTACCCATTCTCTCCCTCTCTCTGTCTCTAATAAATAAATCTTTTTTAAAAAATGAGAAGATGCATGAGAAAATGTTTGTTGGTGCCTGAGGGTAGGTGTGTAGATGTGAGTCAGAAGGTGTGGTTGCCGCTTGCTGTCTAGGTGTGAGAGCTTAAAGGGGAGGTGGGGAGTGTGGGAGTTGGCAGGTAAGAGCGCCCAGTGTATGGAGGAGAAAAACCATGCTGGTGGGAAGCCCGGGTTTGGGGTGAGGGGTGAAGTCCAGGTGTGTGATGAGTTGGATTTTGTGTGATTGTGTGTGTGTGTGGTGTTGTGGTGCCTATGAGGAAAGTGTAAGAGAAAAGCAAAAGGGAACACCAGACTTGGTCTCTACAGACAAGACTATTTATTGAGAGAAAACAGCGAGGGGCCTCAGCTTTCCCGCAGGGTGGAGGCTGAAGTGCTGAGCAGGCTAGGGTGTTAGTTTATAAGAACGAATCCTAAGAAAAACAGGCTGTGCCAGGTGCAGCTGATAAGAAAATTGTAGCTGTTGGTGTCCATGTTCAGAATCGGCTTCTTCAGCCAGGAGTGTCTAAGGGAGGACACTCAGATGGCCTCTGGTTCTTCAAGGCCATCTAGGCTAAGGGGAGTCCATCAATCAGGGAAGGTGCCAAATTTCTTTATTGCCAGCAAGCTTTAGGGATAGCTATTAACTCTTTAGTTCCCTTTAGTTTTCAGGGAAGGCTATTAACCCTCCAGTGCCCTGTAAGCATAAGTATGTCCTTCAGAGACTTTCCATGTCCTGTCTCATCTCCCAGGAATGCGAGCTGTAATCTTTAAAAAAATTTTTTTTGGTTTATTTATTTATTTGAGAGTCACAGACAGAGACAGAGAAAGAAAGAGGCAGAGAGAGAATGGGCGCACCAGGGCCTCCAGCCACTGTAAATGAACTCCAGATGCATGCGCCACCTTGTGCATTTGGCTTACGTGGGTACTGGGGATCCGAGCCTTGAACCGGACTCCTTAGGCTTCACAGGCAAGTACTTAACCACTAAGCCATCTTTCCAGCCCCTAAATTAAAAAATATATATATATATATATTATATTTATTTATTTATTTATTTGAGAGCGACAGGCAGACAAAGAGAATGGGGAATGTGAAGTGTAATCTTGATCTTTTAGAGCTCACCCCTATTTCTATGCCTGGGACATTCTTTTTTTTAATTTATTTTTTATTATTTTATTTATTTTTGGAGAGAGACAGAGAGAGAGGGAGAGGGAGACAGATAGAGAATGGGCACGCCAGCAGTCTCTCAGCTGCTGTGAACGAAATCCAGATGTGTGCGCCCCATTGTGGGCAAGTGCAGCATTGAGCCCTTGCTCACTTTGCATCTGGCTAAACGTGGGACCTGGAGATTGGAACCGCTGGAGATTGGAACCAGCGTTCTTAGGCTTAGCAGGCAGGCGCCTTAACCGCTAAGCCATCTCTCCTGCCCATGCCTGGGACATTCTTAATGGAGTTCTCAGACGGGAAAGTTTGGTATGGTGCTCTGCCCATGTATGCGAGAGTGTGTCCCTGTGTCAGGTGTCAGGGATGTTGGGGGCAAGCATTTTTCTACCTGAGTCCCTGGATATCTCTCTCTTGTATTTATTTATTTTTTTAATGTTTATTTTATTTTTATTTTTTGGCGAGAGACACAGAGAGAGAATGGGTACACCAGCAGTCTCAGCTGCTGTGAACGGAATCCGGATGCGTGCGCCCCCTTGTGGTCAAGTGCGGCATTGCGCCCTTGCGTCACTTTGCATCTGGCTAAATGTGGGACCTGGAGATTGGAACCGGCATTCTTAGGCTTAGCAGGCAGGCACCTTAACTGCTAAGCCATCTCTCCAGCCCTTAATGTTTATTTTTTGAGAGCAACAGACAGAGAGAGAAGAGGCAGGTATATATATAGAGAGAGAGAATGGGCGCACCAAGGCCTCCAGCCAGATGCATGTGCCACTTTGTGCATCTGGCTTACGTGGGTCTTGGGGATCTAAGCCTCGAACCGGGGTCCTTAGGCTTCACAGGCAAGCCCTTAACCACTAAGCCATCTCTACAGGACCCTGGAAGTCTCCCTTGAGAGGTTGTGAGTCCTCAGGACCCTGGACTGTGCCGAGGGCAGGTCTGGGGTATTAGGGTCAGCTGTGAATGACTTCATGGACCACTGAGGGACATGGAGGGCTTTGGGAGGGGGCGCATGTAACTCCCCTTCCCTTCCCTACCCCCAGATTGTGTCAGCTGTGCATTACTGTCACCAGAAGAACATTGTACACCGGGATCTGAAGGTAAGCACTGCCCACCTTGGAGACCCCCACACTGCCTCTCCCTGTCCTGTCCCCCTGTCCCTCATCCCGTGGCTCCCCCTGGACACTCAGAGCCCTGGTTCCTTCCTAAGGTTGTGTGACTGAAGCAAAGAGAGGGTCAGGGGAGGGGACAGTGTGGAGAGCATTGTCCTAGATGGCCCCGGGTGGTTACATGGGAGCTGGAGGGGGACGTTGGGATGTGATAAGGAGTCATGTCATTAAGCCTTCAGGGCCTTGGGGTTTGTCAGACATGAGACCTTTCAGGGACCTGTCACTCTGGTGAAAGTCTTAAGGGTCCCAGGCTCTTAGTGGAGGACAGTGAAGAGGTTGCCAAGCCAACGCTGGCACAGTATGAAAGGGACCCACAAAGCCGGGAGTGGTGGCACATGCCTTTAATCCCAGCACACCGGATGCAGAGGTAGGAGGATCGCCATGAGTTCGAGGCCACCCTGAGACTACAGACTGAATTGCAGGTCAGCCTGGGCTAGAGTGAAATCTACCTTGAGAAACGAAAAAAAAAAAAAAAAAAAAAAAAGGGACCCACAGACCCAGCTACCTGCTACAGTGGCTGCTTGGGTCGACTCCTGTCCTTCACCTCACTTACTGAAGAACCACAGGAATTGAAGACCAGGCAAATGAGCTAGCTCCGAAGGGAGCACCCTCAGCTGTTACCGTTTGTGTCTGCTTCCTGTGTGTTGGGGAGGGGGACTTTAGAAAGTCAGTCTTCCACAACTTACTGAGGCTAAGGATCAGGGTTGGGTCCATTGTTTTAAAATAAAATACTTAGGCTAGAGAAGAAGGCTTAGCAGGTTAAGGCATTTGTCTGCAAAGCCAAAGGATCCCGGTTCGATTCTCCAGGACCCACGTAAGCCAGAAGCACAAGGGAACGTATGTGTCTGGAGTTTGTTTGCAGTGGCTGGAGACCCTGGCACATCATTCTCTCCCTCCCTCCCTCTCTTTCTCTCTCTCTCTCTCTCAAATAAATAATTAAAATATATTTTAAAAAATAAAATAATCCCAATGTGGTGGCGCACGCCTTTAATCCCAGCACTCAGGAGGCAGAGGTAGGAGGATCACCATGAGTTCGAGGCTACCCTGAGACTACATAGTGAATTCCAGGTCGGCCTGGGCTAGAGTGAGACCCTACCTTGAAAAACCAAAATAAATAAATAAATAAAACAAAATAAAATAAAATACTTGCCAGGCATGGTGGCACATGCCTTTAATCCCAGCACTCGGGAGGCAGAGGTAGGAGGATCGCCGAGAGTTCGAGGCCACCCTGAGACTACATAGTGAATACCAGGTCAGCGTGGACCAGAGTGAGACCCTACCTTGAAAAACCAAACCAAACAAAATAAAATAACTTATTAGACAGAGAGAGAATGGGCACACCAGGGCCAACAGCCAGTGCAAACGAATTCCATATGCATGTGCCACTCTGTGTATCTGGCATACGTGGGTTCTGGGGAATTGAACCCGGGTCCTTAGGCTTTGCCGGCAAGCACCTTAACAGCTAAGCCATCTCTCTAGCCCAAAATATTTTTTAATAAATAAAATAAATTTTAAAGAAAATATTTGTCAAATAAATTAAATATTACTAAGAAAATAAACTTGGGGAGAGGCAGATGTGATAGCACATGCCTATGATCCCACTTCTCCAAGACTGAGGCACGAGAGTCTAGAGTTCCAAGCCACCTGGGCTACACAGGAAGACGCTGAATCAAACATAAAATAAGGGGCTGGGCGTGGTGGCACACCTTTAATCCCAGCACTCGGGAGGCAGAGGTAGGAGGATCACCGAGAGTTCAAGGCCACCCTGAGAATACATAGTGAATTCCAAGTCAGCCTGAGCCAGAGTGAGACCCTACCTTGAAAAATAAATAAATAATCAGTTGATTAAATAAAATAAAATAAAACAATGTGATAAAATAAAAAACTAAAATGAAAACACTCAAAATGGGGAAATGTCTTGGCAGGTCAAGGTACTTGCTTACAAAACCTGCCAGCCCGTAATCAATTTCCCAGCACCTGTGGAAAGCTCCACAAGTGTTCATTTGCAGTGGTAAGAGATCCTGGCACCCCAACACATGTAAGTAAAATTTAAAAACACAGTTAATAAAGATAGGACATACAACTGTGCGTGGTGGTGCACGCTTTCAATCCCAGTACTCGGGAGGCAGAGGTGGAAGATTGCTGTGAGTTTGAGGCCACCCTGAGACTACAGGGTGAATTCCAGGTCAGCCTGAGCTAGAGTGAGACCCTACCTTGAAAAAACACAAAAAAACAAACAACAACAACAACCAAAAAAAATATATATATATATATGGACTAAAGAGATGGCTTAGGGGTTAAGGTGCCTGATGACCCTGGTTCAGTTCTTTGCTGTGCACATGAAGACAGATACACAGAGCAGCGCATGTATCTAGAGCTCATTTGCAGTGATAGAGATTCTGGTGTGTCCCTTCTCTCTCTGCCCCCCTCCCCCCGCCTTCTCTCTCTCTCTGTCTGCAAAAAAAAAAAATGCTTGGGCTGGAGAGATGGCTTAGGGGTTAAGGCGCCTGCCTCCTATGCCTAAGAACGTTGGTTCAAATCTCCAGTGGTTCCAATCTCCAGGTCCCACGTTTAGCCAGATGCAAAGTGACGCAAGGGCGCAATGCCACACTTGACCACAAGGGGGCGCACGCATCCGGATTTCATTCGCAGCAGCTGAGAGGCTGCTGGTGCGCCCATCTCTGTCTTCCTCTCCCTCTCTCTCTGTCTCCAAAAAAAAAAAATGCTGGATGTGGTGGTGCACACCTTTAATCCCAGCACTTGGGAGGCAGAGGTAGGAGGATCACCATGAGTTTGAGGCCACCCTGAGACCACATAGTGAATTCTAGGTCAGCCTGAGCTAGAATGAGACCCTACCTCAGAAAAACCAAAAATAATAAATTAAATTAAATAATAAAAAATCAAATATTTATAAAAGTAGAACCTTATAGCAGTATGAAGCATCCATTGAGTGTTGGGCACATTCGAGCAGCTAATGTGCGCATGTGATGTTTGGCCCCCCCCCCCCGCATTAGGTAATTTCAGTTCCCTAGAGTACACACAGGGAAGCAGGCTCCAGGAGGGTTAGCAACCCACCCAAACACAGAACAAGCGAGTCAGTAAGAGGATTCTTCTAGAACCTATACTGTGGCTTTTTATTTATTCACTTTCAAATAGAGAAAAGAAGACAGAGAGAATGGGCACGCCAGAGCCTCCAGCTTCTCAAACAAACTCTAGACGCATGTGCCACCGTGTGCATCTGGCTTTACCTGGGTACTTGGGAATCAAACCTGGGTCCTTGGGCTTTGCAGGCAAGTGTCTTAACCACTGAGCCATCTCTCCAGCCCTTTACTTTTGTGCAAACAGGGTCTCTTCACTCCGTATCCCTGGCTGTCCTGGAACTCACTAGGCTAGGCAGCCCAGCTTGGCCTCAAACTTGCAGTGGTCTTACTGTGTCAGCCTCCCACGTCCTGGAGTTGCAGGCATGTCCCACCCTGCACAGATTCAGAATCTGCGCTTGCTCTTTTTATTATTATTATTATTCCAAGACAGGATCTCATGTAGTCCAGGCTGGCCTCAAATTCCTTAAGGTAGCCGAGGATGACTTTGAACTTCTGATCCTTCCACATCTATTTTCCAAGAGCTGGAATTACAGGGGCACATCACCACACCTGGCTAAAACTGTACTGTTAGGGCTGGAGAGGTGGCTTAGCACTTAAAGCGCTTGCCTGCGAAGCCAAAGGACCCAGGTTTGATTCCCCAGGACCCATGAAAGCCAGATGCACAAGGAGGTGCGTGCATTGGAGTTCGTTTGCAGTGGTTGGAGGCCCTGACGCACCCATTCTCTCTCTATCTGCTTCTTTCTCTCCCTTAAATAAATAAATTACATATTTTAAAAAAGAAAAACCTATACTCTCAGCCCCTATCTTATGGTCTGTCCTATCAATGGTCCACAAAGCCCAGCCTGTGGTAGGTGTGTAATAAATAGAAGTGTTTTTTTTTTTTTCATTTATGTGATTCTTCAGCAATCAGTTTGTTTATTTAATTAATTTATTTATTGAGAGAGTGAGGGAGAGGCAGATAGAAAGCAAAAAGAGGCACACCAGGGCCTGTAGCCACTGCAAACGAACTCCAGATACACGGGCCATCTTGTGCAGCTGGCTTATGTGGGTACTGGAGAATTGAACCTGGATCATTGGACTTTGCAGACAAGTACTTTAACCAGTAAGCCATCACTCCAGCCCTAATTTATTTTTTATAGTCCTGGGATTGAACCTAAGGCCTGTGCATACTAAGCAAGCCTTCTAACACTGAGCCATACCTCTGTACTATATATATATGTTTTTATTTGTTTTTTTTTTTAAAGATTTATTCATTTATTTATTTATATTTATTTATTTATTAGAGACAGATACACAGAGAGAGAGAGAGAGGGAGAGAGAGAGATAGAGAGAATGGGTGCGCCAGGGCTTCCAACCACTGCAGACGAACTCCAGATGCATGCGCCACCATGTGCATCTGGCTTACGTGGGACCTGGAGAATCGAACCTGGGTCCTTAGGCTTCGCAGGCATACGCCTTAACCACTAAGCCATTTCTTCAGCCCTATTTGTTTGTTTTTGATGTAGGGTCTCACTCTAGCTAGCCCAAGCTGACCTGGAATTCACTATGTAGTCTCAGGGTGGCCTCGAACTCATGGTGATCCTCCTACCTCTGCCTCCTAAGTGTTAGCTTACTTCTTTATTTTTAATTTTTTTTTTTTTTTTTTATCTTTGCTAGGTAAACTGAGAGGCAGGAATTTGCCTGACTACCCCAGATCTGCAGATAGCATGCAGTAATAGTAATATTACATTAGTTCTAACTGGGTACAAAATGCCGTTCTAGGCCTTGTATGGAGATTGCCTCCTTTAATACTCTCATACTACGCTGTGAGGCAGTTACAATGATATTTCCACTCCGTGGGTGAGGAGCTGGGGTCCAAAGAGATAACGATATTGTCACAGGTCACACAGAGACTGGGGAAATAGCTCGGCAGGAAACATTTCCTACGTGAGAGTACCAGAGTTCAGGTCGCCAGCACCCTTGTAAACCAGATGTCTATAGCCCCTTGTTTCCGTAATCCCAGCACCCTAAAGTGAGAAGGGAGGTCAAGACAGAACTGCCCAGAAGCCCACCATCCAGCTAGCTTGGTACACAAGAAACCCTGACTCAAAACAAGGTGGAAGGCACAGACTAAAGATGTGGCTCAGCAGTTAAGGCACTTGCCTGCAAAGCCAAAGGACCCAGGTTCAATTCCCCAGTACCCACATGCAGCGCACACTCATGAACCTGCACACACACACTGACAAACACACACATCAACAGAAAAGGGGGGGGGCTGAAGAGATGGCTTGGTGGTTAAGGCACCTTCCTGCCAAGCCCAAGAACCCCAGTTCCAATCTCCAGATCCCACGTTTAGCCAGATGCAAAAAGTGATGCAAGGGTGAAATACCGCACTTGCCCACAAGGGGGCGCATGCGTCTGGAGTTCGTTCACAGCAGCTGAGAGGATGCCGGCGCACCCATTCTCTATCTGTCTCTCTGCCTATCTCTCTGTCTCTCTCAAAAGAAGGGGGGGGCACACAGTTGGGCATCATGGCACAGGCTGAGGCATAAGGATGATCAGTGGAAAGCCAGTGTGGGCTCCACAGCTAGACCCTTGTCCCTACCCTTCTTCCCTTCCTTTCGCCCACCCCCCAGGCTGAGAACCTGTTGCTGGACGCTGAGGCCAACATAAAAATCGCCGACTTCGGCTTCAGCAACGAGTTCACGCTGGGCTCCAAGCTGGACACGTTCTGTGGGAGTCCCCCTTACGCCGCACCAGAGCTCTTCCAGGGCAAGAAGTATGACGGGCCGGAGGTGGACATATGGAGCTTGGGAGTCATCCTCTACACGCTCGTCAGCGGCTCCCTGCCCTTCGATGGGCACAACCTCAAGGTACCAAGGGGCTAAAGCTGGTTGCAGGGTTCACCCTGCTGTATGGGGTCAGGGGACGGGTGGTGCTAACTGAGGGCTGGAGAGATGGCGTAGCGGTTAAGGCGCCTGCCTCCTAAGCCTAAGAACGCTGGTTCCAATCTCCAGCGGTTCCAATCTCCAGGTCCCACGTTTAGCCAGATGCAAAGTGACGCAAGGGTGTAATGCCACACTTGACCACAAGGGGGCACACACATCTGGAGTTCATTTGCAGCAGCTGAGAGGCTGCTGGGGCGCCCATCTCTATCTATCCGTCTCTCTCTGTTTCTCTGTGTCTCCAAATAAATAAATAAATAAATAAATAAATAAATAAATAAATAAAAAGAAGCAGACTGAATCCAGGTTCCCACTGTTTGGGGCCAGCCCCCGAGGCCACTGCTGTGAGGGCCATGGTGTGAGTGTGTCAGCTCAAGGGATTCGATTCTAATCCTGGTTTGCTTAGGAACACGTGGTGGACAGGACTGGGTCAGGCCCACAGTGAGGTTTGCAGATACCATGTGCGAGAGACAGAGGTGCTGAAAAGGACGATCCTTGCACCCTGGGCTCAGTAACAGAAGCTGGCGACAAGTGTGATTTTTTTTTTTAACTTTTTTTTTGGGGGGGTGGTCTTTTCAAAGTAAGGTCTTGCTATACCCCAGGCTGACCTGAAATTCACTATGTAGTCTCAGGGTGGCCTTGAACTCAGTGATCCTCCTACTTCTGCCTCCTGAGTGGAGGGATAAAAGGCGTGCGCCAACATGCCGGCTTCTTTTTTTTTTTAACTTTTTAAAAATATTTTTTATTATTTTCTTTTTCTTTTTTTTTTTTT
>PVKW010047826.1:0-14624 GCA_004027895.1 Orientallactaga bullata | reverse complement strand
GAAGCCTAAGAATCCAGGTTCAATTCGCCAGTAGCCCACAGGCCAGATGCACAAGGTGGCACATGCATCTGGAGTTTGTTTGCAGTGGCTGGAAGCCCCTATATATGTGCCCATTCTATCTATCTCTTTCTCTCTCACACACACACAGATTAAATAACTAAATAATAAACAAACATTAAAAAGAAAACTTCAGTAGCTTAGAGACAGGGCGGCCTGCCCTGTGGGAATACCAGCAAGGAGAGGAGGTGTGGCAGCTCTCGGAGTGACAAACCAGTCACCAGCTCCCTAAGTAACCCTCCGCAACAACTGGCCAGTGGCTCAGCGCAAAATGAGACGTAATGCAGACACAGTGACGACTTCGCTAATTAACACACGGCAAGGAGAATGGGCCAGGGCTGTGATGGATCCTGAAGTCATCTTATGCAAGCATGTTCCTCTGCGGGGTGCGGGGGAGGCGCATATAAGGAGCACGTGTCATCAGCAATATTGATAATGTCCCATTTCTTCGGTAGGATGGCAGACATATGAGTGCATATTACCCTTTCTAATATATATACACATGACTAGACACAGTGTGCATCAAATGTTTGGTGATTGAAATTTTTATTTTTAAAAATTTTTATTTAATTTTTATTTATTTTATTTTAAAATATTTTTTAAATATTTTATTTATTTAGCCAAAGAAAGAGAGAGAGAGAGAGAGAGAATGGGTGCCTCAGAGTATCTTGCCATTGCAAAAGAACTCCAGATGCATGCACCATTTTGTGCATCTGGCTGTACATGGGTATTGGAGAATTGAATCTGAGCCGTCAGGCTTTGCAGGCGAGTGCCTTTAACCGCGGAGCAATCTCTCCAGACAAAATAATTTTAAACTCTCTCATTGACAGCTTCCATAAATGTAGACAGTATACCATGACCATAATCCCCTCCCACCACCCTCCTTTTCCCCCTCTGAAATCCCCCTCCACTAGTCCCTCCTTCTTTCCAGCTCATCTCTCTTCTGTTTGGATGTCATCATCTTTTCCCTCCTGATATGATGGTCTTGTGTAGGGAGCACCAGCCACTGTGAAGTCATGAATGTCAAGGGCACTTTGTGTCTGGAATACTGTTAGCACTCCTGCCCTTCCTTTGGCTCTTACATTCTTTTTTTTAAAAAAAATTTTATTATATATGTTATTTATTTGAGAGAGAGAAAGAGGCAGAGAGAGAGAATGGGCATGCCAGGGCCTCCAGACACTGCAAACGAACTCCAGATGCATGCGCCACCTTGTGCATATGGCTTACGTGGGTCCTGGAGCATCGAACCAGGATCCTTTGGCTTTGCAGGCAAACGACTTAACCATTAAGCCATCTCTCCAGCCCTCTTACAGTCTTTCTGCCACCTCTTCTGCAGTGGTCCCTGAGCCTTAGAGTGTGATCTTTTAAATATTTTATTTTATTTATTTATTTGAGAGAGAAAGAAGGAAGCAGAGAGAGAATGGGCATGCCAGGGCCTCTAGCCCTGCAGATGAACTCCAGATACATGTGCCACCTTGTGTATCTGGCTTATGTGGGTAGTGGGGAATCGAACTTGGGTCCTTAGGCGTCACAGGCAAGTGCCTTAACCTCTAAGCCATCTCTCCAGCCCCAAGTGTGATCTTTTAGTACTGAACACTCCACTGCCACTCCTCAGCGCTTGGATGAGTTTTGAGTCACCTCCAATCAGACCAAAATTTTTAACCAATAGAATAGTAGGTGGTAGGAAGTGGCTGAGTTTGTGGCACAGAGCATAGAGAAGGTCCTGGGAGAAGGAGCTGATTTCTAATCCTAAAATCTGCAGTGAACTCTATTTTGCTCATAGATCTTTCTACTACTCAAGGTTCCTTCCCGTTGTCTCCTTATTTTTTACTTTTGGGAACAGTCTTTTCCCTCCTTAATTCTGAATCCCTCTTCAGACATACCATCAGCAAAACAAATAAGCAAGTCACCATCTCTTTTTTTTAATATTTTATTTTTATTTATTTATTTAACAGAGAGAAAGAGGGAGAGAGACAGAGAGAGAGATGGGCGTGCCAGGGCCTCCAGACGCATATGCCACCTAGTGCATCTGGCTTATGTGGGTCCTGGGGAAATCAAACCTGGCTCCATTGGCTTTGCAGGCAAACGCCTTAACTGCTAAGCCATCTGTCCAGCCCAAATCACTGTCTCTTGTTGTAAGAACTGCAAACCTTCAGGACAGGGGCGTGTGAAGATGAGGTCACAGGAAACTATGTGCACTAGAGAGGGGATGTGTGCTGGGCAAGGTGGTGCGGGGTGCGGGGGGAAACTGAGTGAAGAGCCCTTTTCACAGCTGAAGGAGGATCATGGGACTCTCATGAGTGACATGCTTAGTCAGCATCCAGTCAAGTAAGATTGGTCATCAGAGGTCCTCAGGGGAAAGCTAGTCTATACCAGCTGGGGCACAGAGAAGAGAAACTACATCTAGAGGACCAGATGGATGACTGGCAGTTGCTAGTCCATATGGAAGGCCCAGCCCTGGACAAAGAATCAGCTGATGTGTAGGAAGCCACACACACACCAAACACAGATGTTGACATAAAGTAATAGTAATTGAACTTTCTCAGGAATCACCCTGATTCTGACATTCGGGGTGCTCAGTGTCCATTCTTTGATAACATCACAGTAATAATGGCTTACAATCCTTCACTTATCCAACTGCCTAGAGCAATCTCTAGTCAACAGCAGTGTCTTGGGAAACAATGCTGACTTCATGCATATGGCATAGTCCTTGTCACTGTGGAAGGATCTCTGTGAAGCCCACTCGCTTCTGATCTCCCTCACAGAGGTGCATGGTCAACAAGAGTCTGCTGTGTTGAAACCCAGATTCATACATGCCAATTACAATGATGTCACTGGATGAAAGTCATAAATGAAGTGTAAACAGAAAGGATATTAACCAATGGAGTAAGAGGATAACAACAGGACAATTGTTTCTACAGAAATTAAATTGAATTCTTTGGAAAAAATTCTATATCAAAGCCTGCAATTAAAAAAAAAAAAAAAAACCTGGGCTGGAGAGATGGCTTAGTGGTTAAGGCGCTTGCCTGTGAAGTCTAAAGACCATGTTCAACTCTCCAGATCCCACATAAGCCAGACACACAAAGGTGAGGCAAGCACAAGGTTGCACATGCCCACTAGGTGGAGCAAGCATCTGGTATTTGATTGCAGTGGCTGAGGCCCTAGAGTGCCAATTCTCTATCTCTCCTCTCTGTCTCTGTCTCTCTCTAAAAAAAAAAAAAAAAAACTGCTAGGCTGGAAGATGGCTCAGCAGTGAGCGAGTATTTGTCTCTTAAGCATGAAGGCCTCTAGAACAGAGATCACCAAGTTCAACTTTCCAGAACCCAAGTAAAAAGCTGGGCATGGCCATGCATGTAGGCAACCCAGTCTGTGGGGTGGGGAGACTGGAGAATCACTGGGGCTTGTTAATACACAGCACCTCCAGGATGAGAGAGAGAGACCCTGACATTCTTCTCCAGCCTCTGCACACGAGCATACACCACCCACACTTCACCACACACATACTCTACATCTATACATGCATGCAAAATAATGTGCAAAATAATAATTTAAAAACCCACTGCTGTCCACTCAGGAATGTGTTATGGTTTGAAGAGGAAATGTCCTCTGTGAGGTCACGTGCTGGAGGCTTGCTTGCTAGCCAATGGGCTTTGAGGAAGTGATCTGAGGGCTCTGATCTAACTGATGGATTCATGCCTTGATGGATTCATAATATAATGGCATTGTTGGATGGTGGTGAAAGGTAGGGAGTGAGGCTAGTTAGACTTGGTCACGGTGATGATGAATGAAACTGTTGGTGATGGTTTACAAGTAAATATATAAAATAAATTATAAATAAAGTGACCCCCCCATAGCCTTGGAGATTTTTTTTTAAATGTTTTACTTATTTGCTTGAGGGGAAGATAGATAGAGAGAGAGAGAGAGAATGGGCACGCCAGGTCTCCAGCCACTGCAATTGAACTCCAGACACATGTACCACCTTGTGTATCTGGCTTTATGTGGGTACTGGGGAATCAAACCCAGGACCTTTGGCTTTGTAGGCAAGTGCCTTAACCACTAAACCATCTCTCCAACCCCACCTCAGAATTTTTTTTATTTTTATTTTATTATTATTTTTTTTTTTTTTGGTTTTTCGAGTAGGGTCTCACTCTAGCTCAGCTAACCTGAAACCTCAGGGTGGCCTCGAACTCATGGCGATCCTCCTACCTCTGCCTCCCGAGTGCTGGGATTAAAGGCGTGTGCCACCACGCCTGGCTTCACCTCAGAGATTTTTGATAAAGGTTAAGCTTCTTATTTAAGTCTCCAGCAGCCTGCTGGAGGAGGTGCTCCTGGGGGTGATCTTGTAGCCCAGCCCTAAAGTGTGTATAGAGTCAAATTGAGCTCTGGTTGTTGGTGTTTGCTGCCTGTTTTGGTGGTGGTGGAATCTCTCCCACCGCCCACCCTCGTGGATGCTGGGGTGAGCCAGCTTCTTCAGCCATGATAGATGTTCCCCTGGATTCTGTCAGCATGAAATAAACCCTTTCCTCCCACAAGCTGCTTCTGCTCAGGTGTTTGTCCCCACAACAAAAAGTAACTGCAACAAACACCGTCTAACTCAGAATGGGTAAAGGTCAACTTATAGGAGGAAAAAAACCATAAAACCAAGGATTTTGCAATCATACTGTTTCATAAGTGACTAGGGCTTCTTGCTTCATGCTGAAGAAAATAATACATCAAAATACCAGCAGACTACTGCAACTTAGATATTTTAAGTCAAACAAAGCATTTGAAGAAAGGATCCATCTCTTTTTTTATGATTCCCTGATTTATCTTTTTCATTGTACTAACCCATTACCAATTCTGATTACACTGGACAAGAAAACATGGACTTGAAGAGCTGGAGAAATAGCCTAGCTGCTAAAGTACTTGCATTGCCAGCATGAGGACATGAGTGCAATAATGCCCAGCACCCACTTAAAAATGACATACAGAGCCGGGCGTAGTGGCGCATGCCTTTAATCCCAGCACTCAGGAGGCAGAGGTAGGAGGATCGCCATGAGTTCGAGGCTACCTGAGAATACACAGTGTATTACAGGTCAGCCTGGGACAGAGTGAGACCCTACCTCGAAAAAAAAAAAATAATTAAACATTAAAAAATACTTTGTCCCAGCACTTGGGAGGCAGAAGTAGGAGGATTGCCATGAGTTCAAGGCCAGCCTGAAACTACATAGTGAATTCTAGGTCAGCCTGGACTACCTTGTAAAACCAAAAAAAAAAAAACTTTGGGCTGGAGAGATTGCTCAGTGGTTAAAGGCACTTGTTTATAAAGCCTGACAGCCCAGGATCAATTCCCAGTACCCACATAAAACCAGATGCACAGAGTGGCTCCTGTCTGGAGTTCATTTGCCGTGGCAGGACATCTTGGCTCATCCATATTCTCGCCATCTGCCTCTTTCTCTCTGTTTCTCTCTCTCTCAAAATAAATAAAATATGTTTTAAAGGCCACTTTACTGGGGCTTGAAGATGGCTTAGCAGTTAAGGCACTTGACTGTGAGGACCCAGGTTTGATTCCCAGAACCCACGTAAGCCAGATGCACAAGGTGGCACATGCATCTAGAGTCCGTTTGCAGTAGCTAGAGACCCTGGCATGCCCATTCTCTATCTGTCTCTTTCTCTCTCTAAAATAGATAAGTAAAAATAAAAAATATATTTTTAAAAGCCACTTTACCAACTGAGCTATCTCCCCAGCCCAGGACTTATATTTTTATACTTCAGCTCACTCTGATTTCACCCTGCTTTGAGCCTTTCCATGTAAAGGTCCCTCTTTCTCTTTGTCGGTGCTTCCTGCTCACTCCGGGTCAAAAGCATTCTTTCTCTGACCTAACCAGCTCAAATAACAGGCCAAGAATACTTAAGAGAAGGGCTAAATTAGTATCTGCCACATAGCTTCCCTTGGCTGTTGTAACAAACCTCCACAAATCTCATAGTTGAACTTCCAACCATATAAATTTATTCTGTTTGATTCATGAGGCCACAAGTACAGAGTCGATTCCACTGGATTCAAGCCAACGGGTCTAGTCAGTAGGACTGGTTCCTTTTGGGGTCTCCACCCAGGGGAGAATCAGTTCCTTGACTTCTTTGTCCTCCAAAAGCTGCAACATCCCTGACTCCTGCCACATCACTCCAACCTGTATGTATAGTCCCATTGCCTTCTCTTCTCTAAATACCTCATTATTTGTTTGTGTGTGCAGTCATGTGCATGTGTGCATGTTCATGTGTGTGAGTGTGGGCACATGTGTGCTGCAGTGCGCATGTGCAGGTCAGAGGACTTCTGGGTCAGTCCTCGCCTATCCACCTCACGTGAGGCGGGATCTCACTCTGCTGATGTTCTTTGCCATGATCATGATCTGAGGGGAAATTCTCCCATCTCGGCCTCCCATGTAGCTCCGTTGGGATTACAGAAGCCTGCCACTCCTTCCTTCCGGCTTTTTACATGGGGTCAGGGGATCGAACTCAGATCCTCCAGCTTGAGTGGCGAGTGCTTTATCCACTGAGCCATCTCCCTAGGCCCTGCCTTCACCTCTTTTGACTCCTTCTTAGAAGGATCCTTGTGATTAGGTTTTGGATCCACTTGGATAATCCGGAATTATCTCAGAATCCTAGCTTAATCATCATATGGGTACCTGCTCTTGCCATGTATAATAATTCACAGGCTTTGGAGTTACAATGCAGATGTCTCTAGGGCTACCATTCAGCCCACTGTACATAGTAAGCATCAGCAGGGCGTGGAGGCGCACGTCTTTAATCCCAGCACTCCAGAGGCAGAGGTAAGAGGATCGTTATGAGTTCGAGGCCAGCCTGAACTGAGACTATATAGTGAATTCCAGGTCAACCTGGGCTAGAGCGAGACCCTAACTAGAAAAATAAACAATTTTTTTAAAAAACAATAAATAAAAGTTAATTCCTATTATAAGCATTTTTCTTCCCATGGCATCTCTTTGCCCCTCCCAAACGATGCGGAAGAGGAGGGGCTGTGGGGAGACCTCCTGAGGCCGGGCTCTAAGCCTCCACAGGGGGCCATGCTGGCTGACTGAGTGGGGTCAGTGACCAGCTAGTCCTGAGCAGGAAGTGAGGATGGGATCAAGAGCAGGAAAAGGCCTCCAGGACTCCCATTCGGAGACCCAGAGAGGTTAAGGCCTCCGGATGCTGCTGTACTCTGTGGACACCTCCTGGCTCATGCTGGGAATGTGGGTGACCAGGTGGTCAGTGTTGCTGTAGACTGGCTCCTGGTCCAAGTTGTCCAGAGACAGAGACGCATAGGAAATCTCTTCCCTGGGAAAGGGAGCCTGCAGTGAAGATGATCGTGAGGTCAGACAGGGAGAGGCTGGAAGGAGGACAGGACAGAGCTCAGAGGGGGTGGGAGTCACAGGGGACTCCAGATTCCCTCCACTCTGCCCAGCACCCACCCCAAGTGAGCCACAACTCAAAAGACTCCCCGCCTCTGCCCAGGAGAGCCATTTCTTATAGGAGCCTGAGCCACTCTCTCCTGCCCAACATGAAGAGCACGTTAGACAGGGACCTGAGTGCTCAAGGTTGAGAAGTGGTGTGAAGCACTTCTGAAACCTATACGGTTCCTCAGGCAGATCCTGTAATGACTGTGGCTCTGCCCTCAGCCACCCACCTCAGCTGTGTCCTTCTCAAAGGGAAGTGGGGCAGTGGCAAGCGGGCCCCTCCCCAGTCCCACAGGAGACATACCATGGTGACATACGCGACTTCTGCCTGGTTAGTCTGGCCACAGGAAGACGTTCTGGTGGAGGCCTTTTTCTGAGAGGAGCCAGGATCAGTTCTGGACTGTTGCAGGGTCAGGTTTGCATAGCAGAGGTCGCCATCTAGGGACTGCGGAGCCTGAGGTGGGAGCACAGACTACCATCAGACCAGTCTGTAGGCACAAATTCCTCTTCCACAGAAGATCAGAACCTCACTGCTTCTCTAAGATCCCCTCCCAGATTCCATGTGCCCTCCCTCATTACTCTCTCCCATGTTCCCTCCAGGCCTCTTCTCCCCTGGCTGTTTCCATGCCCCCAGCTCTGCAAGGGCCGTGAATACATGGGTACTCTGACAAATGGCTCATCTGCTAAATTGGGACATAGGGGCTCCTAAGGAAGTGAAACACAAGAAAAGGGGAAATGAAAGTGACTAATCACTCGGGTCTGACCTTGGGACTTTCTTACCTGCTCTAGAGGTAGCCCAGCAGCTAAAAGACAAAAAAAAAAAAAAAAAAAAAAGGCAAAATTAGGAATCTCATCTCCAAGGCTCACAGAGGTCCTCACATCCAGAGAAGTGACATGGGAGAAGGGACGAATGAGGCTCCAGGCTAAGAGACAGAAGAAGACCTGGTCCTACTTCTGACTCTGTAGTTGCCATACTGTAGTAGTTTGAATAGATGTCCCCCAATATATTCAGTGTTTTATTAGTTTGTAGTTTGCATCTGCAGCCACCTGGCTGGAGGCAGTGTCACTGGACGGATCTTAAAATGTGGTGGTGGGTTTGAGATTTCAATCTAAAGCTATGCAAAGTGTGCCTAGCTGGAGTTCCTGAGGTGTGCTATGCCGTGAGGCTTTTGGCTTGTGGCTTTTCTCTCTGTGTTTGGTCCTGTGAAGGCAGGCCAGCTTCTTCTGCCATTATGGAATTTCCCCTGAATCTGTATGCTTCAATAAATATCCCTTCCTCCATAATTGTGCGTGGCCTAGAAGTTCATCTTGGCGAACCTGAAGCTGTCTGCTACACATACTGTGTGATACCCATCATGTCATCTCTCAGAGCTTTCATTTCTCTACTTGAGGGAGACCTCAACCCAGTTGGTCCCCTCTTCATAGAACTTTCAGTGAAATGATACCAGCCATCGACTCTTCTAGGGTTGTGTTTCTTCCTAAAAAGTCCGGAGCGTGGCTTGTACATCCTCCATTCCAGTCCCTCAGACGCTATCTCAGATTCCCGCCTGCTCTCGCCAGATACTGGGCCGTGTGATCTGCCCTCCCTGGATAGCTGGGTCTGCTCCTTCCTTGCATCTGGATACTTGGCCTGCCTGGCAGGTGTGTATTCTGGCCCCAGTTAGAATGCCTGAGTAAGGGTAGCACAGCATGGACCAGTTCTAAGGAATTGTTGGCTTTCATTTATTTTTCAAGGTAGGGTCTCACTCTGGCCCAGGCTGACCTGGAATTCACTATGTAGTCTCAGGATGGCCTCAAACTTACAGCGATCCTCCTACCTCTGCCTCCCAAGTGCTGGGATTAAAGGCGGGCGCCACCACGCCCAGCTTCGTATTTTTTTTTTTTATGCCCTTGTCTCTCCTCCCCTTTCCTGTATCCCTGTCCCCTGCTCTGGAGACAAAAAGGAAACAAGGGGTTATCCCACCCCAGTTTTTAGTTTCAAATGACTAGACACCAAGGAGTACAGAAAATACTTAGACTTGGGTCATAATCAATATACTTGGGAGCAAAAATGATCAATGAGAGCTGTAGAGATGGCTCAGAGATTAAGAGCACTTCTGCACAAGCATGAGGGGCCTGAGGCTGCCCATGCTTGAACCTCCAGAACCATATTTAATACCTGGGCATTGCCACACATACGCCTGTCCCCCATTATCACAGGGGAGCAGAGACCCAGGAAACACTGGAGCTTGGGGGGGGGGAATGGCAAAGTTCCAGGATCAATAAAAGGCTGCAAATAACCCCAAAATACATAAACAAAACCAAAAGTAAATAAATAAATAAAAGTCCAGCTCAAACAAGCACAGGCAGATGAGCAATGGAGCAGGACACGAGCTATTCTGCTCCAGACAAACACATGGGGCAACACAGGTCACATTCATGAGCATACACCACAGCCCATCACCACATTACATGCACATTAGAAAGAAAGGAAGGAAGGAAGAGGGCTGGAGGGATGGCTTAGCGGTTAAGGTGTTTGCCTGCAAAGCCAAAGGACCCCAGTTTGATTCACTAGGTTCCACGTAAGCCAGATGCACAACGGGGTGCACATGTCTGGAGTTCGTTTGCAGTGGCTGGAGGCCCTGGCACACCCATTCTCCCCTTCTATCTCTCTATATATATCCATCAAATAAATAAATAAATAAAAATAATTTTTGAAAGAAAGAAAGAAAATGGGCTGGAGAGACGGCTTAGCAGTTAAGGTGTTTGCCTGAAAAGCCAAAGAACCCAGATTCTATTCCCCAGGACCCATGTAAGCCAGATGTACAAGGGGGTGCATGTGTCTGGAGTTCGTTTGCAGTGGCTGGAGGCCCTGGCATGCTCTGTCTCTCCCTCTCTCTTTCTGGCTCTTTCTCTCTCTCTCTCAAATAAATAAAAATAATTTTAAAAACAAAAAGAAAGTGCTGAATAGAGTAGGGCTCTCCCTCTTCCACCGTATAAGACTTCCTCAAGTGGGGTTGGGAGCTGGGTAAGAGCTCAGGTGGCAGACATTCTGAGAAGGTATTCCGCAATTACATGAGAATGTGGAAGTGAAGCCAGACAGGAAAGGGGTTTGGTTGAGGCCAGACCTCGTGCTTTCTGAGCGCAAGGCTCCTGAGCCAAGGAGCTCTTCCCTGGAGAGCAAGGGCGCTTGGCACAAGTAGCTCAGACTGGGGAGGGGCTGGTGGGCAGAGGACAAGGAACAGAAGCCAGGCACACCAATACGTCTCATGAGACCCAGAGGGTCGTGATGTGTGTGCATGGATGTGTGTGTGCAAAGCCTGTGTGTGTGCATTCCAGTGTTCCTGAGCTCACAGCATGTGTCTGCATGCACTGGGATACCTGTGTTTTGTGTGTGTGTGTGTGTGTTTCTTCCTTCCCCCATGTCAGCTTAGCACCTCCTTGACAATCACACAGGCCCTAGCCTAAGCTGCCCTCCTAAAGCCATGGTCATCTTGCCACCAAGAGTCAAACCAGGGAACAGGAGGAACAGGAGGAAAGGAGGGTCCAAAGTGGGCCAGCTGACTCCAAAACCCCACAGGGTTCATCTACAAGCTCCTGACAATCCCCAAACTTCCTGGGCTTCCAGCTGCCTGCAACCTTTGAGCAGTGCCCAGTCCAGACTGTATGGGGAGTCCCTCCGGCCAGCTAACTCTCAGATGACAATGTTTGCCATCAGCCCACATCCCCTGCCCAGCCTGCCCTAGCCTCGGGGCCATAGCCTCTCACCTTTCTTCTGCCGTCTGGTCATTCTCCAAGCCAAGAGTGAGGCCATCACCAGGAGAAGCACCAGCACCGCGGCAGCGATGACCGGGAGGAGCACGCTGAGCTCCAGAATGCTGTGCCTGCAGCAACGGAGAGAATCTGTGGGCAGCAAGGGAAGGCCACACACGCTTTACGGCCTACACAACTCTGGTCCACAGCCAGAGGACCCTTGCTCCTGGAACCCTCAAAGACAGTTTTAGAAAGAAGAGAGAGGAGGGCTGGAGGGATGGCTGAGCGGTTAAGGTGTTTGCCTGCAAAGCCAAAGGACCCAGGTTCAATTCCCCAGGATCCACGTAAGCCAGATGCACAAGGTGGCGTACACATCTGAAGTTCGTTTGCATTGGCTGGAGGCCCTGACACGCCCATTCTCTCTCTTTCTCTCTCCCTCTTTCTCTGTGGAATAAATAAATAAGAATTTTTGAAATAAGAACATTTATCTCAAATAATTCAAAAAAAAGAAAGAAGACAGAGGAAATTAAAATAAAATTTTATTTTTAAAAATGGACGGGAAGGGCTAGAGAGATGGCTTAGGGGTTAAGTGCTTACTTGTGAAGCCTAAGGACCCCGGTTTGAGGCTCAATTCCCCAGTACCCAAGTAAGCCAGATGCACAAGGTGGCACATGCATCTGGAGTTTGTTTGCAGTGGCTGGAGGCCCTGGCGCACCCATTCTCTCTCCCTCTTTCTTTCTGCCTCTTTCTCTGTCTATCTGTCATCTCAAATAAATAAAATAAACAATAAAAAAAATTTTTTTAATGGACTGGAGAGATGACTTAGCAGTTAAGGCACTTGCCTGTGAAGCCTAAGGACCTACGTTTGATTCTCCAGATCCCACATAGCGCAGCCTCACAAAGGTGAGGCAAGCACAAGGGAGGCAGGGATAGGAGGATTGTTGTGAGTTCAAGGCCACCCTGAAACTACATAGTGAATTCCAGGTCAGCCTGGGCTAGAACAAGACCCTACCTGGAAAAACCAAAAAAAAAAAAAATCCTTTTTTCTCTGGGGGAGAGGTGGGCAGGAGAAGGGTAGAGTTTGAAGCAGAGACTCACTCTAGACCAGGCTGACCTGAAACTTATTTTGCAGTCCAGATGGGCCTTGAACTCGTGATGTCATGGTGATCCTCCTACCTCAGACCCCTGAGTGCTGGGACTAAAGGCCTGCAGCACCACATCTGGCTTGCAGAAAGTAAATTGCTGTTGTTTGAGTCACCCAGTCCATAGCACTCTGTGCTGTACACTCAGCACAACAATATGACCGTTCTTAGCACTAGAGCCTCAGAAACAGAGATCGATGTTCCAGTCAGCTAATCACATCAACCCATTAATTATCTTGAGATTGAAAGTACCTCAAAAGCATATGCCTTGATTATTTTAATCCTCTGTGTTCCCCCTATGATCCTTAAAACAGCACTGGTGTCGGGCGTGGTGGCGCACGCCTTTAATCCCAGCACTTGGGAGGCAGAAGTAGGAGGATCGCCGTGAGTTCAAGGCCACCCTGAGACTACATAGTTAATTTCAGGTCAGCCTGGACCAGAGTGATACCCTACCTTGAAAAACAAACCCCAAAATAAATAAATAATTAAAAGCTATTTGTGGAGACCAGAGAAGTGACTCAGCAGTTAAAGGTGTTGGTTTGTAAGTCCTGATGGCCCGGGTTCAATTCCCCAATACCCATGTAAAGTCAGATGCACAATGTGGTGCTTCATCTAGAGTTCATTTGCAGTGGGCAAAAAAATCCTGGTGTGTCCATTCTCTCTCTCTCTGTCTCTGTCTCTCTTTCTCTCTTTCCCTTGCAAATAGATAAAATATTTTTTTAAATAAAATAAAGGCCATTGGAGGAGCTTGGAATGTAGCTTAATGGTAGTGTGCCTGCCTGTCATGTGCTGAGGCCCTGAGTTCAATCACCAACACTACAAAACAAAACAAACAAAAGCCTCAAAACAGGTTGGAGAGCTGGCTTATTGGCTAAAGGCACTTGCTCGCAAAAACCTCAAAACGGGCCTGGAGAGATGGCTTAGCCATTAAGGTGCTTGCCAGTGAAGCCTAAAACCTACGTAAGCCAGATGCGCAGGGTGGTGCGTGCATCTGGAGTTCATTTGCCAAGGCTAGAGGCCTTAGTGCACTGCACTCATTCTCTCCCTCTCTCTCTTAAATAAATAAATTTTTTTAAAACCAAACAAAAACCTCAAAACAGAAAGCAAGGGGCTAGGGAGATGGCTCAGTGGTTAAAGGCACTTGCTTGCAAGCTTAAGTTCAACTCCGCAACATCCATGTAAAGCCAGGTGGAAGATGATACAAACTTCTGTAATCCCAGGAGGTGGAGCCAGAAGAATCCAGAAGCTCACAAAGTGAAGCGGCAAAACCAGAATAATAACAGTAAGGGAGACCCTGGCTGCAGCAGGGTAGAGGGAGGTCTGTCCTCAGATCTCCACACATGCACTGTGGCGCATGTGCGCGTGCATACCCCACACACACATCGTACACATCCACACAAGCATATATATACACACACACAAAAAGAGGGCAAATGGGGGAGGAGAGGCAGAGGGGTCTTGGTGGTATAAACATTGGGGATCTCTTGTGAGGATTTTGAGACAAAGTCCCAGCAATAGAGCCTTCAGCAGACCTAAAAGCAAAGTCAAGAGGGCAAAGAAGAGCGGGAGAGATGGCTCAGCAGGTAAGGCTCTTGCCTGTGAAGCCTAAGGACCCAGGTTCAGCTCCCCAGAACCCATGTAAGCCACATGCACAAGGTGGCCCACGCGTTTGGTGTGCTCATTCTCATTCTCTCCCCCGCCCCATACATAAATGAAAATAAAACATTTTTTCAAAGAGGGCAAAGAAAGAGAAAAGCAGAAAGGAGATGGGGCTTTTCAATTCTAGTAAGTACTTTGCAGGTGGATGGGCAGGACAATAAGGAAAACAAACCAGGCTCCTAGTTGGAAGTTTAAAAACTTCCATTCAAGCTGCAGGGCCAGCCCTCTTGGAGAGTGACCCAGGCTCGGTTTCTACTTGTGTCACATGGGAATTTTACATCTGCTAATTCCTTCTCGTGAGGTAGTCATGGACAAAGTCGAAGTGGCTGGAGATGTAGTTGGTAGAGTGCTTGCCTAGCATGCACGAAGCCCTGGGTCCCGTCCCCAGCACTGATGGCAGTACTTGTAATCTCGTCACCTGGGAGTTCTCATCACTTAGTGAGTTCAGGGCCAGGCTGAGATACATGAGAACTTCCCTCAAGACAGAAGGAAAGGGAAAGGAAAGAAAGGGGAGGGGAAGGAAGGAGAGGAGAGGAGAAGGGTGAAGATGGGACAGGAGGGGAGGAGAGGGAAAGAGATGGGAGGGGAGGGAAGAGGAAGAGAG
>PVKW010047825.1:0-14632 GCA_004027895.1 Orientallactaga bullata | reverse complement strand
TTTTGTAGTTCTTAGAGTGGTTTTGAGAATTAAAGGAACTAATGCACACGGAACATTTATGCTGTTGAGATAACATGCATTGTTAACATTTCCAGTTTTTTTGAGATTGGCTCTTTGAAAATATTAAATAGTATCCCTATATGCATTATCCTTTTATGCAGAGGTAACCTGGCAGCTGAACAGCTGCCGTCATGTACTAGACAAAAACAGGGAACAAACAAACAGAAAATCCCAGGGACTAGGAAGATGGCTCAGCAGTTAAGGGCACTAGTTTGCAAAATAGAAAATACCCATCTCAGCCAGGCGCACGCCTTTGATCCTAGTACTCGGGAGGCAGAGGTAGGAGGATCACAGTGAGTTTGAGGCCAGCCTGGAACTACAGAGTGAGTCCCAGCTTAGCCTGGTCTAGAGTGAGACCCCACTAGAATAAAGAAAAAAAAAAAAAAAAGGCAATACTTATCCCTGAGAAACACAATGTAGTTACTGGACCTGGAACGTAGCTGAGCTATACTGCCATGGGGATTCTTAAAGAAAATCCCCCACTTCTTGAAGCCAGACTCCATCCAGCTGCTGCAGTACCCCACCCATCTCCGTTTTATGCACACACAGGATCTCTGAATCACCGCGTCCATTGTGCACTGTCCACTTTCAATTAGCCCGTGTTGCGTGTAAAGCAGGTCAGAGGCCAGCCAGCCACTCCATTTCCTGGCCTAAATCGTCGTTGTTCTGTGGTAGATGCTATTTTCCCCATTCCGCGTGTTCTTGCGTTGAGGCTTTGCGACTCTCCCGTTGAGACAGAGGCAAGGCCGTGCTTTCTTGGGAGGCGGTGCAGCGCTGGCTCTCAGCGCTCGGTCACACGCCAGGACAAACCCCAGGCAAACCATGGAGAAGCCCCTGCAGACAGGAACCTGGACCTGGAGAGCAACTGCACTCTGGCCTGGAAGACAGTGCCTTTGTGCCAACCATGAAGTGAGCTGGCTTGAAAAACAGATCCTGTAACCTGCAGCCAAGCCACCCCCCACCTTATGTCACTGAGCAGGGTTGAGGCTGCCCAGAGTGAGCTTCATGAGTGAGGAGCACGAACGATGGGATTTATTCTTTCCTTTCCTTTCCTTTCCTTTCCTTTCCTTTCCTTTCCTTTCCTTTCCTTTCCTTTCCTTTCCTTTCCTTTCCTTTCCTTTCCTTTCCTTTCCTTTCTCCTTCCCTCCCTCTCTCTCTCTCTCTCTCTCTCTCTCTCTCTCTCTCTCTTTCTTTCTTTCTTTCTTTCTTTCTCTCTCTCTCTCTCTTTCTCTCTTTCTTTCTTTCTTTCTTTCTTTCTTTCTTTCTTTCTTTCTTTCTTTCTTTCTTTCTTTCTTTCTTTCTTTTTTTTCAAGATAGAGTCTCGCTGCAGTCCAGGCTGACCTGGAATGCACTATGTAGTCTCAGGCTAGCCTTGAACTCATGCCGAGTGCTGGGATTAAAGGCGTGCGTCACCACGCCTGGCTTGACATCCTTTCTAACTAAGGAGTAAATTAACATGGGAGAACTCCATGTTGCCAATACAAAGCAGTAATTTTTTTGGTTTTCTTTAGAGATAGATTTTTTTTGTTGATCAGACTGGTCTCACACTCCAGGGCTCAAACTATCCTTCTGGGCTGGGTGTGGTGGTGCAAGTTTACCACAGTGCCATAGGCAGAATTATAGAGTTGGTTAAGGTTTGAGTAGTTATAGATTGTGTCACGAAATTTTGTGCATGTTTAGAATTCACTATAGTTCTATAAAATTGATTTGGAGGAGATTGAAAATATTTCTTTTTGGCTCAGCAGTTAAAGGTGCTTGTTTGCAAAGCCAAATACACATAATGGAGCATGCATTTGGAGATTGCAGTGGCCCTGGCATGCCCATCCCTCTCTTTCCATGAGACTTGTCTTGTTTTTCATTAGATCATGGCAGTTTGGTCCAGTTCCTCTAGTCTTTGGGTATGTTAGATATAGCTGAATTAACCTCAGAAACTGACTTATAAACTGGGTGGACATCTTATTTAGCTTTTAAAAGTGCTAAATCTCCTCATAAAGAAAATATAAAAATAAGCCAGGCGTGGTGGCGCACGCCTTTAATCCCAACACTTGGAGGCAGAGGTAGGAGGATCGCCATGAGTTTGAGGCCAACCCTGAGACTACAGAGTGAATTCCAGGTCAGCCTGAGCTAGAGTGAGACCCTACCTCGAAAAACCAAAAAAATAATAATAATAAAAATAAAAAAATAAAATAAATAATAATAATATAAAGGTATCCCAATTCTGATGAGCTTTAAAAATCGTCAAATTTTCACATCTTCATATTTAAGCCAAAAATATTAGTACATGATATAGATTTCTTGTTTATTTGGAATTCTGTTAGCAGATCTTTTGTTCATAGTTTACTCTCTGTAGCCTTATGTGCCTTAAATATGTGAACTCTACTTTCTGTTAATATTAGACTTTTCCAGATATCATGATAATATAATTAAGTTTATACAAAGTCCATGATGTTTGGCTATCAATAAGCACACATCACCATGGCTAAAACTGTAATTTTTTTTTTTTTTTTTTGGTTTTTCAAGGTAGGGTCTCACTCTGGTCCAGGCTGACCTGGAATTAGCTATGTAGTCTCAGGGTGACCTCGAACTCACGGCAATCCTCCTACCTCTGCCTCCCGAGTGCTGGGATTAAAGGCGTGCGCCACCATGCCCGGCTAAACTCTGTAATTTTATGATGGTTCTTGTCTTGTTCATGCTGGTTTTGCTGGGTGATTATCACTGAGATTATAATCTAAGTCTTTTTTAAAATTGTTAAATTATTATATTTATTTATTTATTTATTTTATTTATTTCTTTATTTTTGGTTTTTTGAGGTAGGGTCTCACTCTGTTCCAGGCTGACCTGGAATTCACGATGTAGTCTCAGGGTGGCCTCGAACTCATGGCGATTCTCCTACCTCTGGCTCCCAAGTGCTGGGATTAAAGGCGTGCACTACCACGCCTGGCCATTATTATATTTATTGAGGGAAGTACAGAGCCAAGGTTTCAGTTAGAGATCCTATGTGGAGAGCTTGGGGAAAAGCGTGGAAAGAAAAGAGAAAAGAAGGCAGGCCTGGTGGCGCACGCCTTTAATCCCAGCACTTGGGAGGCGGAGGTAGGAGGATCACTGTGAGTTTGAGGCCACTCTGAGACTACATAGTGAATTCCAGGTCAGCCTGAGCTAGAGTGAGACCCTACCTTGAAAAAAAAAAGAAAGAAAGAAAGAAAGAAAGAAAGAAAGAAAGAAAGAAAGAAAGAAAGAAAAGAAAGAAAGTTCAAGGAGCTCCTGCCATGTGGGGAGTTGGAGGGGATAAGGAGCCCATGTGGAGAGTAAGAGCTAGGAGCCCCTCCCTAGCCAGCCCAGACCCAGCCTGGGGAAAAACTTACTCACAGCTGGAAATTCTCAAGTGGTCAGAGAGACTCTAATCTAAGTCTTATAAAAAGTGATTTATTGTAGTCGGACATGGTGGTGCACGCCTTTAATCCCAGCACTCAGGAGGCAGAGGTAGGAGGCTTGCCACGAGTTCGAGGCCACCCTGAAACTACATAGTTAATTCCAGGTCAGCCTGGGCCAGAGTGAGACCTGACCTCAAAAAACTAAAAAACTAAAAGAACAAAGTGACTTACTGTGATTTTGTACTTAGGAAAACTGAGGAAGCTCCCCATGTCTTAGGGAAATCCACTGTATACAAACAAGGTCAATATGGTTTGTCTAAGCTTTATATAACAATCATAATATTTCTTTAGTTAAGCCTTAAAATTGTTCAATGGTAAAAGGTACTTATTTAAGAAATTTTGTCTGTCATATTGTCTCTAATGTACGTTAAAATCGGCCTTGCTTAACTCAACAATGACCAACCAGGTTTTATTTTATTTTATTCTTAAACTATGTATAATCAGTCTCAGTCAAGGTTTTACTTAATTAATCATCTCATTTCTGGTATCTTAAGTTGATTGCTTATAGAGATATTGAAACTTAAGACATGTTTCCTACGCTAGAAAAATAATCTTTTTTTGTTTTGTTTTGTTTTTTTTGCGAGGTAGGGTCTCACTCTGATCCAGGCTGGCCTGGAATTACCTATGTAGTCTCAGGGTGGCCTTGAACTCACAGCAATCCTCCTACCTCTGCCTCCCCAGTGCTGAGATTAAAGGCATGCGCCACCACGCCCGGCTCAAAAATAATCTTAAACTGCTTCCAGTTTGGGGGGTAATTGGTACCTGCATTGGTATATAGACTAGCCAAAGTTATTTCCAAACACACGTGCCAACGTTTGATACTGTCTTGTCTTTTCCTGGCACACAATTTCTAGACTAAATCAATTGGCTTAAAATTATTGATAAAATGATTGGTAAAATATTGTTTTCAGGGCCACTAAAATGTTCTGCCTATACTTATAACTGACAGATACTTAAAAGATAGAATGTGTAAGCTTTCTATGTTCCAGATATAGCTTACGCTGTCACCTGACAACTAAACTTAAATATTAATCAGAATGATTTTTATTTATTTATTTAATTATTTTATTTTGGTTTTTCGAGGTAGGATTTCACTCTAGTTCAGGCTGACCTGGAATTTACTATGTAGTCTCAGGGTGGCCTCGAACTCACGGTGATTCTCCTACCTCTGCCTCCCGAGTGCTGGGATTAAAGGTGTGCGCCACCACGCCTGGCCAGAATGATTTTAAACTATTGTGTCATTCTCTAACCAGATCTGTTCTACACCTTTTAAATTAATCTGTTTTGCTAGTCAAATATGAACAGTCTCTCTGAGTGTTTAATAACCATATGTAGAAGCCAAAATCAATTGGAAACATTGGCGTTAAAAGGATAACCAATATTTTGGTTCCTGCTCCCAGGTCAGAAGGCCACAGGAGATGATGGGACACTTGCTAACTTCTAGCCTCTGGTAAATTACCTGTCTTTTTGATCAGAGAGGATATGGAGACCCAGAGATGAATTTCAAGTCAGTGTATCTGCAACAGGAGAGTCACATCGGAAGAAAATCAGTCCTCCAGGCTTCCTGAAACTCACTCTGTAGTCCCAGGCTGGCCTCAAACTCATGGCATTCCTCCTACCTCAGCCTTCTGAGTCCTCGGATTAAAAGTGTGTACCACCATGCTCAGTTTAAGCCAATTTTTTAAAAAACTGAGCTACATGACTGGAGAGATGGCTCAGTGGTTAAGGTGCTTACCTGCAAAGTCTGATGACCTGGGTTCAATTCCCCAGTACCCACATAAAGCCAGATTCACAAAGTGGTACACGCATCTGGAGTCTGTTTGCACAAGCTAGAGACTTGGCATGCCTATTCTCTCTCTCTCTCCTTACAAATAAATAAATAAATAAATAAAATTTGGGGGGGGTGCTCTCTTTCTTTCTCTCGCTCCTTACAAATAAAATAAAATAAAATTTGGGGGGTGGGGTGGTTTGAGGTAGAGTCTCACTCTAGCTCAGACTGACCTGGAATTCATTATGTAGTCTCAAGGTGGCCTTGAACTCATGGTGATACTACCTCAGCCTCCTGAGTGCTGGGATTAAAGGTGTGCGCCACCACGCCTGGCTTAAAATGTATTTTTAGAAAACCTAAGATAGGCAGGAGAGATGGCTTAGTGGTTAAGGCATTTGCCTGTAAAGTCAAAGGACCCAGGTTTGATTCTCCAGGACACACATAAGCCAGATGCACAAGGGGGCACAGGCATCTGGAGTTTGGTTGCAGTGCCTGCAGGCCCTGGCGTGCCCATTCTCTCTGTCTCTCCAATAAATAAACAAATAAAATATATTTTTTTAAAATCCTGAGATATAAAGGTAGTTTGCCCAGATAGGGACTATTGTCGACATGGCATCTTTTTGTTTAATTTTGTTTTGTTTTTCATTTTTGGTGGTGTATTAGTCAGGGTTCTCTAGAGGAACAAAACTGATAGACTAAATTGTATTAAAAGGGAACTTATGGTATTAGTTTACAGCAGTCCAACAATAGCAGGTTGCAGGTCTGAGAGTGAAGGAACAGAGTAGCTGCTCGGTCCCCAAGGCCCGATGCCTCAGCAGTTCCAATCCAGCACTGAAGGCCTGGAGCTTCCTGGAGAGCCGCTGCTCTTCAGTCCACACTGGTCTTCAGTCTATGCTGGAAGGCAGCCGGACGGGAAAAAGGGATTCTTTTCTCCCAGAGCTTCCTTACATAACCACCCCCCTGAGAGGGGCCTCCCACTCATGAAGAAGGGCTCACTCTGGGGGAAGGACTTCCTTCTTCAGTTGATCCTTCTTGGAAGCAACCTCAGAGACCCACTCATGAGGAATGTCTGTGGATTCCTAAACAGATCAAGATGGCAACAAAACCATCACAGTTGTGCTGGGGATCGAACACAAAGCCTCTAGCATGTTAAATAAGTGCTTGTAAATGACTCGATGGGTTTCATTAGTTTGCTTACAGGAGCACGGGTGAGGAGTTGTTAGAGGCGTATGGACACCTCACCAGTGGCTACATCACTGAAGAAAAATGTCTATCCCTCCCCATCAACCATTAACCATATAGATCCTCAGGGACGGGTGGAGACTCATTCGTTCCTCTCCCTCTATGACAAGCTATTGATGAGCCCAATGTTATACAGATATTATACAGGTAAACCACACCTGCTGTGAGTTCAAGAGCAGTCATGTCATGCACCAAAGTAGGTACCCTACACCCCTGTGCCCCGTCCTGTGGCTCGTACATCATTCTTTCTGCCCCTGCTCCCACAATGTTCCCTGCACCTGGGAGGGACAGATACAGATGTCCCATCTATGGCTGAGCATCCAGCTTTTCTGTCACCTTATTTTTTATTTTATTTTATTTAATTGGGGGGGGGGATAAACAAGGGTTTATTGGGGGGTACCAGGCTCCCTCCTTCTTGGCGTCAGCCTTGCGCATAGCGGCCAGCACACTGCTCAGCTCCTAGCGCTTCCTCTTAGCGCGCATGTTCTTGATGAACTTGCGCGCGCGCTTGTCCTTGGACACCTTGGGCAGCTCCATAGCGCGCCGCTCGTAGGGCGCGAAGCCGCACACTTCGCCTATCATGTCCGGGACGAACTTGGTGTGCTTGGTCAGACGCCAGCGCCGCCGGCTCTGCCTCGGCTTTGCTCACGTTCTTCGTCACCTTGTGACCCTTGTTGAGGCCCACGGCCATGGGGTAATGCAGAGCCATGGCTGCTGCTCGTCTATGGCGGCTGAGGCAGAAGTGTCACCTTATTATTTTTTTTTTATTTTTATTTTTATTTTTTTGGTTTTTCAAGGTAGGGGCTCACTCTAGCTCAGGCTGATCTGGAATTCACTCTATAGTCTCAGGGTGGCCTTGAACTCACGGTGATCCTCCTACCTCTGCCTCCTAGGTGCTGGGATTAAAGGTGTGCACCACCACGCCGGGCTTTTCTGTCACTTTAAACCGTGTTGAGTCTCTGCTTTTATTGCTGACCACTGCAGAAAGAAGCTTCTCTGACCAGTTGACAGCTGCAATAATCTATATTCTATGGGGATAACTGTTATTAGTAAGAAGGCAATTTAGGGCTGGAGAGCTAGCTTAGCGGTTAAGGAGCTTGTCCTCAAAGCCTAAGGACTGGTGTTTGATCTCTCTCCAGCTCTCAGGTAAGCTGGCTGCACAAAGGTGAAGCAAGTTCAAGGTCCCACCAGATAGTGCAAGCATCTGGAGTTTGAATGCAGTAGCTGAGGCCCTGTTGCACCAATTCTCTCTCTCTTTAAAATAAAAAAGGGGGGGGGCTGGAGAGATGGCTTAGCAGTTAAGGCACATGCCTGCGAAGCTAAGGATCCAGGTTCAATTCTCCAGGTCTCACATAAGCCAGATGCATAAGGTAGCGTGTGCATCTGGAGTTTGTTTGCAGTGGCTGGAGGCCCTAGTGTGCCTATTATCTCTCTCTGCCTCTTTCTCTCTCTCAAATATATAAATGAAATATATTTTTTCAATCACTTGCTAAGAGGTTGAGTATGAAAGATGGAAGGAGGCTGAGACATCACTGGCTTTATGAAACCACTAGTACAGTTTTAGACTCTAGAACGCTGGGATTTTTAATTAGGTGAGAAAAATCAACTTCCATTTTGTCAAGCCACCGATAAGTGATTTCTGGTATACACAAATGGATATAATTTTTTCTGAGACAAGGTCTCAATATACAGCCAAGACCGGTCTTGCACTTGTGATTCTCCCTCCTCAGCTTCTCAAGTGTCAGAATTATAAGTGTGCACCACCACATCCAGCTTATTTCTTTTTTTAAAATTAATTTATTTTTTATTTATATATTTTATTTTTTTAATTTTTTTTTTTTTTTTTGGTTTTGCGAGGTAGGGTTTCACTCTGGTCCAGGCTGACCTGGAATTAACTATGTAGTCTCAGGGTGGCCTCGAACTCTCAGCGATCCTCCTACCTCTGCCTCCCGAGTGCTGGGATTAAAGGCGTGCGCCACCACGCCCGGCTTATTTTTTAAAAATTTTTTATTGACAACTTCTTTAATTGTAGACAATATCCCATGGTACTTCCCTCCTTCCCCTTCACTTTCTCCTTTGTAACTCCACTCTCCATATATCTCCTCCCCCTTTCAATCAGTCTCTCTTTTCAATTTGATGTCATCATCTTTTCCTCCTATTATGATGGTCTTGTGTAGGTAGTGTCAGGCACTGTGAGGTCATGGATATCCAGGTCATTTTGTGTCTGGAGGAGCACGTTGTAAGGAGTCCTACTCTCCCTTTGGCTCTTACATTCTTTCCGCCCCCTCTTCCACAATGGACCCTGAGCCTTGGAAGGTAGGTTTGAGATGTTTCAGTGCTGAGCACTCCTCTGTCCCTTCTCAGACATCCAGGTTATTTCACCTTTTCTTTTCGAGTTAGAGTCTCACTTTAGCCCAGGCTGACCTGGAATTCACTATGTAGTCTCAGGGTGGCCTTGAATTCATGACGATTCTCCTACCTCTACCTCCCGAGTGCTAGGATAAAAGGTGTGTGCCACCACACCCAGCATTTATTTCACCATTTTTAACCTGCAAAAATGTGGCTGTGGTTGGAAATACAATTCAGTAGTAGAGTGATTACCTTTTACGTACAAGGCCCTGGGCTCAACCCCAATACCATAAAAGAAAACAAATAAAACACCCCAAGAGCTGATTCATACTAATATTTTCAAACTATAATTTCATGCAAAAGACATCAGAACCAGGCGTGGTGGCCCACACCTTTAGTCCCAGCACTTGGGAGGCTGAGGTAGGAGGATCACCATGAGTACAAGGCCAATCTGAGGCTAGAGAATGAGTTCCAGGTCAGCCTGGACTAGGGTGAAGCCTGCCTTGAAAAAAAAAAAAAACCCAAACGGAAAATGTACTGGAAATCAGAAAGACTAGAAACTCATCAAATCTGCAGAAAGTGGAAGTTCAGTAATTTTTCATCAGAAGATGGAAGTTCAGTAATTACCGAGCTTGTTATGGGGTCCAGTATCATACAAGTAAGACCATCGACTCACGGAATGTGAGGCAAAGTCTTATTGGGTAAAAAGGAAAGAAAAAGAAGAAAGGCTGGTGCACCAGGCCTGCATCCTGAGATCTCAGGATGCAGGCCTGAACTGTTCAGAGGGTCAGCTTTCATTTACATGATGTTTATAGCAAAAATAGAATGGGAGTTAAACCACAAAGTTACATAAAGTTTCTGTTAAGGGGGGGAGTGGGGCAAGGGGAGTTATTACAAGAAGTCACAAGGTATTCATTACATAGAGCACATAGATGGAACAGAGGTAAGAAACATTCAATGCTGTGTAATCACAAAGATATTTAGAAACAAATAGATACAGGAAGGTCATGGTACATTTGCACAGAGGGGTCGTCCTATTCCTTAGGTAACAGCAAACACCTACATTTTGCAAGAAGGCCTATGTTAAGGATTCCTGGAACTTCTCCTTTATCTGTCTGGAAGATCAGCTTGGGTGGTGGCCTCCGTTATGTGTGTCTAAAGGCAAGGGCTGCACAGGAGGATGTTTAATCAGCTCTATTGTGTCCCTTTACATTCCGTGTTCCAAGCTTAGTTCACCCGATGCTGTGTCCTTTGAAATAAGACAGCATTGGGCTGGAGAGATGGCTTAGTGGTTAAGGCACTTGCCTGCAAAGACAAAGGACCCAGGTTTGACTCCCCAGGGCCCACATAAGCCAGATGCACAAGGGGGTGCATGCATTTGGAGTTCATTTGCTGGAGGCCCTAGTGCGCCCATTCTCTTTCTCTCTCTACCTGCCTATTTCTGTATCTCTCTCTCTCAAATAAATAAAATAAAAATAAAAAATATATTAAAAAAATAAGACAGCATCATATTGCAACTGTGGAATGATGCAGCAACAGGAGGCACAGGGCCTCCCACTGAAGGCTTTTCTGAACTGCTTTCATTTTCATCATGAAATTCCAGTGCTGGACTTGGAGGCCACCTACTCTCAGGCAGCACACACAGAACAAAAGAAACCCGAGGCTACAGCGACTCTGCAAGGATTATGATAATAAAGTTACTATCGTATGGGAGACAGAAATCATCAGTAGTGAAAACAGTGGACACTGAATATTCAAGTTTGGCCATACAGGCCCAGTGACCGAACGAGTGTAATAGTGGCATGTCTACTCTTGGGGTAACCAACTGCTCCATAATTGGACTGAAGGCCCTCTCTACAGGAGGGAATACATACCTGGTACTGAAAAACCTAAGCAAAAGTCTATGGCAGGGGAGGTCATGAGCCTTAGGGGTATAAAGCCTGCTGTTGTCTGGCTAAATATATATATTATTCCCACCAAGCTGCCCTGACAGCACTACGCTTAATGTTCATATTCACATATTAATGCTACTCTCACTTCTGGTTAGAGAAGCTTCTCTTTTCAGATGGCGATGACCGCTGGGATCACCCAAAAGGCAACATAGTGCTGAGAAGAAGGGATGGAGGAGTGCCCAGCACTGAAACATCTCTGTCACACCCTCCAAGGCTCAAGGCCCATTGAGGAAGAGGGGGCGGAAGAGGGGGCGGATAGAATGGAAAAGCCAAAGGAAGGGTACGACTCCTTACAATGCAACTGTCCAGACAGAAATTGGCCTTGATATCCATGACCTTGCAATGCCTAGCAATACCTTCACAAGACCCTCATAATAGAAGAAAAAGATGATGACATCAAATTAAAAGATAGACTAATGGAGAGGGGGAGGGGATATGATGGAGATTGGAGTTCTAAAGGGGAATGGGGGAGGGGAGGGAAATATGTATTTTTTGTATATAAGTATAGAAGTTGTCAATAAAAAAATTAAAAAAAAATAAAGTTACAAGCCGGGCGTGGTGGCTCACGCCTTTAATCCCAGCACTCGGGAGGCAGAGATAGGAGGATTGCCGTGAGTTCGAGGCCACCCTGAGACTACATAGTGAATTCCAGGTCAGCCTGAACTAGAGTGAGACCCTACCTCGAAAAACCCCCCAAAAAATAAATAAATAAAAATAAAGTTACTATTGATCCTTGACCCCTCCCCCGCCCCAAGCAATGAGAATGAGATCCAGAGATGGTCGTTCCTGATGGTGAAGAATTGTCTCAAAGGAGTAGTAAATGAACAGGACGAGATTTGCTTTCTGTAGAGAGAAAGAGACAGGGGGAGGGGGAGAAAGAGAATGGGCATGCCAGGGACTCCTGCCGCTACAAAGGAAGGCGTCCAAATGCATGCGTCACTTTGTGCATCTGGCTTTATGTGGGTGCTGGGGAATCAAACCTGGGCTGTTCGGGTGGTGATGGCGCACGCCTTTAATCCCAGCACTTGGGAGGCAGTGGTGGAAGGATGGCTGTGAGTTTGAGGCCATCCTGAGACTACATAGTGAATTCCAGGTGAGCCTGAGATAGAGACCCTGCCTTGAAAAACCAAAAAGAAAAAAAACCAAACAAACCTGGGCTGTCAACCTTAGTAAAAAAGCACCTTTGGGGCTGGAGAATGGCTTAGTGGTTAAGGTGTTTGCCTGCGAAGCCAAAGGATCCCGGTTTGATTCTCCAGGACCACGTAAGCCAGATGCACAAGGGGCACATGCATCTGGAGTTCGTTTGCAGGGGCTAGAGGTCCTGGTGTGCCCATTCTATCTCTGTCTGCCTCTCTTCTCTCTCTCTGCTTGCAAATAAATAAATAAAAATTTAAAAAATTATTTAAAAAAGCACCTTTAACTACTGAACCATCTCTCCAGTCTCAAGATAGATATTAATATCTCCATCCAAGTGACATTTCATTTTATCATAATGTCTGTCTTAAAGGAAAGTTGCAATGGTACAAAGACTCTCCACATATACTATACATACACATATCCCTATACTTTTGTTCTCCAACCATTAACATTTAACTACATTTGTTTGCATTCACTCTCAACTGTTTTTTATTAATATTTTAAATTTATTTATTTATTTTATTTTAATTTATTTGAAAGAGAAACAAAGACAGAGACAGAAAATGGGCACAACAGGACCTTTAGTCTTTGCAAATGAACTCCCGATGCATGCGCCACCAAGTCCATCCGGCTTACATGGGTCCTGAGGAATCAAACCTGGGTCCTTAGGCTTTGCATGCAAATGCCTTAACCACTAAACCGTATTTCCAGCCCTCTGAACTTTTTTTGTTGTTGTTTATTGTTTTTCAAGGTAGGGTTTCACTCTAGTACAGGCTGACCTAGAATTTACTATGTATTCCCAGGATGGCCTCAAACTCTCAGTGGTCCTCTTACCTCTGCCTCTTGAGTTCTGGGATTAAAGGCGTGCTTCACCATGCCTGGCTTGAACTGTTTTTTGAAAATTGCAGCCCTTTGCTCCAAAAGATGTTAGTATCTCTCAATACTTGAAGGAAAGACAAGAAATATGTACTATTTAAGCAGAGGTTTTATTTAGCAAAGCAGACATTCCGAAGAGAGATTTGAGTGGACTGCTCCAAAGGTGGGGAGTACCCTAGTCGATTCTGCATTATAAATTTTTGTTGTTGTTGTTTTGTTTTTGTTTTTCAAGGTAGGGTCTCACTGTAGCCCAGGCTGACCTGGAATTCACTAGGTAGTCTCAGGGTGGCCTTGAACTCACAGCGATCCTTCCACCTCTGCCTCCCGAATGCTGGGATTAAAGGTGTGTGCCATCACGCCTGGCTTGCATTGTAAATTTTTATTTTGAAATTGAACTGTTTGTTTATTTTATTTTATTATTTTTAGAGGTAGGGTCTCACTCTAGTCCAGGCTGACCTGGAATTCACTACGTAGTTTCAGGGTGGCCTTGAACTCACAGCAGTCCTCCTACCTTTGCCTCCCAAGTGCTGGGATTAAAGGCGTGCACCACCACTCCCGGCTGCATTGTAAATTTTAAAGAAATTTATTTGAATATTTATGAGGTGGAAGGCACATTCATAGAGTAAATTGACTCTTTTCCTTCCCAAATCATGGTGAATCAGATCTTCCTTTTAGGGTTTGCTTTCTACTATGAGCTTCTAGAAAAGCTCACAAAAGATAGAGTGCCAAAAACACAAGGTAAAACTGGGCATGGTGGCGCACGCCTTTAATCCCAGCACTTGGGAGGCAGAGGTAAGAGGATCACCAAGAGTTCAAGGCCACCTTAGGACTACATAGTGAATTCCAGGTCAACCTGGACTCCTTGAAAAACCAAAATAACAAAACAAACAAACAAACAAACAAACAAACAACAACAACAACACACACACACACACAAGGCAGATGATATTAAAATGATATGAGGTCTTTTAAGGATGTACTTAATGCTTCACTAGTGCACAAGTATGAGAAAACGCCCTAGTGCTTTAGCTTCTGCTACAGCACTAACAGCCTGATTGCAGTTGTAAGAGTACTTAACAACAAAGGGCCATTCTTACTGTCAGGAAACAGTCACCAAGATGCAGCGGCAGTTTTCCTCTGTTTCCTCTCAATCACAGTGCATTTCTGTACATTTTTTTTAACCTAACCAAGCACCTGATAAGAAGCAACTTCCGGGAAGAAAGGTTTGCTTTGGCTTACAGTTAGAGGACACAGTTCATGATGGAGGGGACTATCTGGAAGCCAGGAAGCAGAAAGTAGACAGGAAGTGGGACCAGGCTATAAAACTTCAAAGTTTGATCCCCCCTCCCCCTGCAGTGACCCACTTCCTCCTTTCAAGGCTCCACATCCTGAACGTTTCACAGCATTCCAAAACAGTCCCACTGGATACCAAGTGTCCAAACGCATGGAGTTTACGGGGTAGGGGGCATTTCACACTTAAACCATAACAACGGCCACATAATTTTCAAAATCAGGAAATTAAGCAGAGCTAATTCATTCAAATTTTGACAATTTCCCCAATACTGTGCCTTATAGAAAGATTCCAGATCTAGGCACAGTGAGCTCCATTTATAATCTCAGCTGTTTGGGAGGCTGACGCAGGAGAGCCGTTGAGCTCATGGGTCCAGGTAGGTCTGGGTAACATAGAGATGCCTCGTTTGAAATGAAAAGGAGAAAGGGGCTGGAGAGATGGCTTAGCAGTTAAGGCGCCTGCCTCCTAAGCCTAAGAACACTGGTTCCAGCGGTTCCAATCTCCAGGTCCCACGTTTAGCCAGATG